>JAVFBW010185214.1:0-10514 GCA_034783835.1 Mopalia ciliata
ACAAGATACCACCATCCATCTTTCGGTCTATTTAACAGGCTGAACGTCACTACAAGACCACACCATCAACCGTTCAGTCGAAGCTCAGTCGAATTAACAGACTGAACGTCACTACAAGACCACACCATCCACCGCTCAGTCGAGTTAACACGCCGAACGTCACTACAAGACCAAAACATCGTCCTTACGGTCGACTGAACAGACTGAACGTCATAACAAGACCACACCATCCACTGCTCGGTCGAGTTAACACGCTGAACGTCACTACAAGAACACACCATCCTCCGCACTTTCTAATTAACAGACTGAACGCCACAATTCACCGCTTAGTCGTGGTAATAGGTTGAACGTCACATCACAATCCACCACTCAGTAGTCTTAGCAGACTGAACGTCACTACAAGACCACACCATACACCGGTCGGTCGGCTTAACAGACTGAACGTCACTACAAGACCACACCATCCACCACTCGGTCGACTTATCAGACTGGACGTCAATACAAGGACAAACCATCCTCTACTCAGTCGATTTAACAGACTGAACGTCACTTAAAGACCACACCATCCACTGCTCAGGCGACTTAACAAGTTGAACGTCATTACAAGACCCCACCATACACCGCTCAATCGACTTAACAGACTAAACGTCATTACAAGACCCCACCATCCACTGCTCTGTCGACTTAAAGGACTAAACGTCACCACACTACCACACCATCCACCGCTCAGTCGACCTAACAAATTGAACGTCACTACAAGACCACACCATCCACCGGTCAGTGGATTTGAAACAGACTGAACGTCACTACAAGACCACACAATTCACCGCTCAGTCGTTGTAATAGGTCGAACGTCACTACAATACCCCACAATCCCTACACTCAGTAGTCTTAACAGGCTGGACATCTTTACAAGCCACACCATCAACTACTCAGTCGACTTGAACTCCACTACAAGACCGCACAATTCACTGCTCAGTAGTCTTAACAGACTTGAACGTCAAAACAAGACCACAACATCCTCCGCTCAGTCGAATTAACAGACTTAACGTCACTACAAGACCACACCATCCACCGCTCGGTCGACTTATCAGACTAACCGTCACTACAAGACCACACTATTCTCCACCAAGTCGACTTATCAGACTGGACGTCACTATAAGACCACACCATCCACCGCTCGGTCGACTTATCAGACTGAACGTTACTACAAGGCCCCACAATCCACCACTCAGTAGTCTTAACAGACTGAACGCCAAAACAAGACCACAACATCCTCCGCTCAGTCGAATTAACAGACTGAACGTCATTACAAGACCCCACCATCCACGTCACTAGAAGACGCCACAATCCCTCCGATCGGTAGTCTCAACATGCTGGACGTCATTACAAGACCACACTATCCACCGCTCGGTCGACTTAACAAGCTGAACGTCACTACAAGACCGCACCATCCATCGCTCGGTCGACTTAACAGACTGAACGTCCCCACACGACCACACCATCCACTGCTAAGTCGACTTAACAGACTGAACGTCATAACAAGGGCACAAAATCCACCGCTCGGTCGACTTAACAAGCTGAACGTCACTACAAGACAACACCATCCACCGCTCAGTCGACTTAACAAGCTGAACGTCACTACAAGATCACACCATCCACCGCTCAATCGAATTAACAGACTGAACGTCATTACAAGACCCCATCATCCACCGCTCAGTCGACTTAACAGGTTGAACGTCACAACAAGACTACACCATCCACGCTCAGTCGACTTAACAGACTAAACGTCACTACAAGACCCCACCATCCACCGCTCATTCGACTTAACAGGTTGAACGTCACTACAAGACTACACCATCCACCACTCAGTCGACTTAACAGACTGAACGTCACTACAAGTCCACACCATCCACCGCTCGGTCGAGTTAACAGACTGAACGTCACTACAAGACCACACCATCCACCGCTCGGTCGAGTTAACAGACTGAACGTGATTACAAGCCCACACCATCCTCCGCTCGGTCGAGTTAAAAGACTGAACGTCACTTCAAAACCGAGCCATAAATCAACCCTTTGTAATTTGGAATGCCAGCATGTTCGGAAAACTAGGCTACATATTAAAATATTTCTGCAGAGATGACTGTATATTTAGCATCTGTTACTCCATTGTTTGGTTAACATACATAGTGGCGTGTGTCCGTTGATATGATAGTTATACGGTTGTAAGTTTATCTGCAATGGATACTAGATTTATCCGGATAATTAAATTGTTGCTACAAACATTGTGGATTTTACCCGTATTTTGTTGAATGCATTGAACTGAATACACAATTTTATTTTAAAAAAAGCAAACAATTTATGATCAACATATTTAAATCGTTTCAAAGAAATCGTGATAATTCAAAGGGTAGCGTAAAAGTCTCAGCAAATCCAAGGAATCTCAAACTAGTGTCACTTGATTTGTGGAAACACTGTTTGCGAGTTTTTAATACTGGCATATCTTGCACTTAAAATGCAGTTTTCTGCACACAGCAACTTACACTAATATTTTGTAGTGAGACTAAACTGATACCTTATAGCGTAGAAGATTTTTGCTATTGATTTACTGTATGTGCCAGTTGGTAAAATTTCCAGTCTGCAGTAAAGGTAGAAGAGAGAAAAATGATGGGTGAACAACAGATACTTGAAGCGTATCTCCGTATTTTTAACAATGGCAATGTGCGATTTCTTCTTGTCAACTAATATTTTATAGTGTATACGATTTAGGCCCATTGTTTACTGTACGCCAGCTGGTATAACATATAACGTTGTGTAGGTATACACACCAGCACAACAATGGGATTTTGTTGAGCTGTATGTCATCTAAATGCACCGATTTCCAATTAATCTCTCGACAGCTGTGAATAAGAGAGATTTAGCAATTATTGTGTTGCCGACGATTAACAGGGCGTCAGTACTGGCCCGATAATATGCACAGCGGTACTGGCAGTTTCCTATTGTCTAGGTTGCAATGATATATAAAGATACATACTAAATCCCATATCTGTCCACAACAGATTCACCTTTGATCGTTATTCACAACTGAACTGTGTAAACATATGGAAACTTTACATGAACAAAGCCTGCGACCAGTATTGCACAAAACAATAAAGCCGAGATTTAACATACTTGTACGCCGAAATTGATTGATTGATTAATTGATTGACTGATTTATTGATTGATTGGTTGATAGATTGGTTGGTTGGATGGTGGTCGCTGGATGGTCGTTGGCTGGTTGGTTGGCTACGTCGTGCTAAATGGTATTTCACTAATATGAGAGCCGTTTACTCCAAAAATAATGTGGATAATGTCAAGTGGAAAGCGTGTCTGCCTAATTATCTTACTTCGATATACCGTTTACGAGTTGCCATCATGTATATGAGTGAATTACAAGACAAGAATTCGGCAATTGTGGGGGAGGCTTGCTCGTGATTTATTATCGGTTTTCAAGCAAGGAAACAAACTCTCCAAAAAAGTGTCATTATTTTGCTTTAAAAGTTGACATAATGTTAACGGTCGAGTTTAAAGTTAAGGAGCTTTTGTCACAATAAAAAATATAACAATAGCATATAGAACAGATCTATAACATTTTTTGTCCCCATGAGGCTGTGAGACGTGCCGATGCCATAAGAGATGCACAAGAGTCGATAGAACAGTCTTGACAAAATTTGTGTCAGAGCAGCAATGGAGCGCTAAGTATCTTAGCTTCTGAATTTAAAGGCTCCAAATTGTCTAATTGCTTTATATTGGGATTTCTTCAATAAAGTAGACTTACCGACTTAATGTAGGTTTAATATTCCAATCGCATAAATCATGTATCCTTTTTATTAGAGAAACATGCCTCAAAAGTGGAGGTTACCGCCCCTTTTACTTAAATTTCAAGTGAAGAATTAAAGGAGAAGACCACCCAAAAAAAAACATATTCTATAAATAAGTAAAACTTTTTTTGTGCAATACAATACATTAATTTCCATTTTCATAATCTGATCGTAACTCTGGTTATCATCCATTAAAAAGGATCACAAGAACCAGTTGCGTCATCAAATCCTGTGTACAGCAGACTTCTCTGAGCTATCATTGGATAGTTTAAAATTGGCTGACCAACCAGAGTGCAGGAAAACTTAGCAGCACCCGATTTGATAACAACTGGTACTTGTGATCCTCTTTAATGAATGACAACCAGAGTTACCATCAGATTATGAAAATGGAAATTAATGTATTTGTTACACATTGATAAAATTTTACTTAATTATAGAATATGGCTTTTGGATGGTCTTCCCCTTTAAGGTTTGATCCATATACACGAAACGTTCGGTCAAAATGAATTCATTATCTTTTTTTGCATGGAGTGTATTATAGTTTACTTTGTTAAAAATCCTCAGTCATACTCATAATATGATGTGTAATGAGGCTCAAAATAACATGGGGATTAAAACACAAATTTCTCATTTATGTAGTAGCTGTTGGTTACTTTGAAAAGACTTTCATTGATGTGCAGCTATCCGTTGATTGGTTGATTTTGGGGTCGGGGTGTGTTCTTGAACTGAACAGAATAGACCTTCAGAGTAACCCGTTCCCAAACCCGAGTTCTTTTTAACATTACAAGTAAAATAGTGTTTTAAATGAATGTTTCCGATTTACAATGATAGCGGCACCCGCACAATATGAATAACATAATGTTGGTGAATTATGTTTACTCACTCCGTTACTTATTTTCCCACCGCAAAAATAAATATTTCTGTAAAGCCAACCACGCTCTGAATATGATTTTTTTTCTGCGACATGCCGACAAAATTGGTATACACATTTAAACAAGCTATTTACCCCCAGTAGGATTTCTACTGATGGCCATTAACAAAGGTGTGAACGAAATCAATGATGCCGACGTAACTTAAATTTCATAATTAAACAGCCATTAAACACATTTGATTTAATATGTATGTAAATAATGATTGCACTAGATATTATTCTATTCAGCTTTTTTAATTTATTGGAAGTCGTCTAAAATCAATCTGGAGCCCAATAACTTACACACGTTTAGGCACAAAGTCTTTGAAATTTGGCATGCACAATCTTTAATGACTCTACCGCTGGTCAGGGGTAAAATTTTGACTTTCTTTTTTTTTTGCCTTTCTGAAACTTTCTTTCCATAATCTTGATAATGCAAAAAGTTTGACCAAAAAATGTGGTATTTTAGAATGTTTTTTTTTAGATTTAAGTTGTAAAATGCGTGCTTCAAAGATTATGTATATCGACTGGCGAAGGGATTAACGAGATTATCTCACCTCAACTGACTACCTGCTGACTAATACCACAAATCAATTAGCGAAAGGTCCACATATCATTGACATGATCGTTGGGGATGTGTATTTGAGCTGAACAGTAGACATGGTGAGCAAATGTTTGTGGGTGGAAGAACACACATTGATACGGACTACTCCCGCCTCCAGTAGCACTCCTATTGTTAGTCATTAACAAAGAAGGTGTGAACGAAATCTGTGATGCCAACGTTTCAGAGTTAAAACTGCCATTTAAAGACATTGTTTTAAAACTATGTATTACAAAATTAATCCAATAGATAAAACTCTATTTCGCCTTTTCATTCAATTATAAAAAAAAAACATGTTGTTAATTAAATTTATTGGAGTAATCTTGAAACAAACCCGAGTTCAATCACTTACATACGCTTTCATTTTTCTTGATTTTTATGATTGAAATCGTTTATTTCTGGTAAACTATTTGCACCATGTCTTTGAAATTTGGCATAGACAATCTTGAAGCCATTATCTAAAAAACTGTCGTGCAGTTTTTTTTATATTGATTTCGTTTTGAAGATATTTAGCAATTATTTTTAAGGGACGATTTTAATTTTTTACACATATTTTTATCAATTGTTCAAAAACTAGCTTGAATTTAGAAAAACCCTAAGAAAATTTTTTATTTTAAATACCGGTCTACACAGACATACAAGTTTGGCGAAAAAATCTCAAACCATCTAAGAAAAATAAGAGTTATAAACAAGGGTCCATTTTAAAAAAATATTTGAACTTTTTCTTTATTTTTGTCATTATAAAATAAAAGAAATCATAATATGACATTATATTTAGAATCTAAAAATCTTTTGCTTTCTAAATATATATGATGTTAATATAATCATCCTTTGGAAATACTCGCAAAAAACACGAAAAGATAAAGAGTCGCATTTTTTACTCCTGACAAGAGTCTTTAAGGATACTCTAACCCCCCTAAAGAGTGTTTTTTACGTTTTGCCGTTTTACATCTAAACTACTGTGAATTTTGCAACACATGTATATATATTCTGAATCATCTTTTTGTGCAAAACAATAATAAGTAAATTATTTTTTTTCTAAAACTTACAGAAAAAATTATTTCGCATAAAAAGTACATTTTTGCTACCTCTTTTTCACATTGCTACTTCTTTTTCACTATTTACGTCAACTGTTCAATCTTATATCAACGTATAATACATTATGTGAACCCCAAAAAATCATTCAGTTTTTTCCCATTTGTCTTAGTTTTCTTGCCATATTGGGCTAAATGTCAAAAATCCCAAAAATGAGTAAAAATAGTGAAATTTAAACTTCTTATAACTTTATCTAAGAAACGAAAAAAGATATTAAAAATCTGAATTACCGTTTTTTAGTTTTATGTGTTAAGATTAAGTGTACAAAAATCAGATCTATATGTATAAAAACAGCTGCGGAGTAGTATACGGTTCACTGAAAAATGAAAGCAGAGAAAATGGGCAAAATGTCTTTCTGATCTATTTTACGACATGCTCAATTCTTTGAAGTAATTCAATCTAGTTTTTTCACAATTTGTTTAAAATATCGAATTGAGTCATTCTATGTATGTTTCGCAAATAATTATGCATAGATATTGTGAAATATACCCGTTTTTCAATCAAATTGACAAGAGCTGACCGTGTCAAATTCTAGACCGCCGGAGATGCGTTTAGCGCAACACTAAATAGCAACTGTAAAAGTAGACCCAATAAGGTTTTTCAAACACTGATACAGGTACATTTGTCTCCAGAATCTGCAACAATAACTTTGACATGACAAAGATGCGTGTATAATATTGATTTAGGAAGCGTAGAGAGCGAACAGGCCTCTTATAGCGGCTCCGATACCCGCAACTCCGATACCCACAACTCCCGAAACCCGCAACTCCCAATACGCACTGCTCCCAATACGCACAACTCCCAATACTCACTACATCCAATATCCGCAACTCCCAATACCCGCAAGTCCCGATACCCGCAACTCCCGATACCCGCAATTCCCGATACTCGCAACTCCCGATACCCGCAACTCCCGATACTCAAAACTTCCGATACTTACAATTCCCAATTCTTACAACTCCCAATACTCACAATTCCCAATACTCACAATTCCCAATACTCACAACTCCCAATACTCACAATTCCCAATACTCACAACTCCCAGTACTCAGAACTCCCAATACTCAAAACTCCCAATACTCACAATTCCCAATACTCACAACTCCCAATACTCAAAACTCCCAATACTCAGAACTCCCAGTACTCAGAACTCCCAATACTCAATCCCAATACCCACAACTCCCAATACTCACATCTTCCAATACTCACAACTACCAACTCCCAGTACTCACAACTACCAACTCCCAATACTCACAAATCCCATTACTCAATTACACAATATGTTTGGGAAGCCTCATTCAGTTCAAAAGGTCATAGCCGCACTTGTCAGTCGTAGTCAGCTTATCCATCTTCTCAACTAGTCTGTAGGTCCCTTAATGTCCCTTACATAAATGGCAATTCCTTCGCCCACCGAATAATAAATATATCTCTCGTCCTGAGTTCATAGTCTAACTTGTTACATGATAAAAGGCATGATAACCTTAGGTATTAAACGCGCATTATCCTAGTCGACCTCACACTCAAATAGATCCACTTTTAATACGGTCAGTCAACTCTTCCATGACAGTTTAAAGTTCTTAACAACAATGTTGATCAGCGTAATACTATGTCACATGTCCCCCACTGCTAAAATATTTGCCTTTAAATTTCAAGTAAAATGTTTAAACATCCACATCATTTAGCAACCATTGTGCAATATCCCCGTTATAATCTGTAAAGATGACATGTATATCCCATTCTTTAACATAACAAGAGACGAGTTGGATGATACCAGATTTTTCTTAATAACCTGCTCGGCCATCACGTGAGCTAAGGGCGGGTCCTCACTATCACCACCCATGGTCGTCCACACTGCAGTCAATAAGATGAGATTCCCAATACAGACTGCCTTAAAATAAACACTCTTCTTAAGTTGGCAAGGAAAGATAACCCTCTTTATAAACCAAAAGGAGATCCACTCTTCCAGAAAATATATACACATAATTTCAATCCAGTATGGTTAAATTAGGTTAGTGAAGACCAGGGGCAACTTTCACAAAATGTCGTACGAGATTATAATATCGTACGATATTTTTACGCTATAGTTTAACATGGCGTAATTTTATCGTACGGTGTCGATTTGACGTACGATATTTGGTGAAAGTGGCCTTCCCCAGCTCGCGTGAATAAAATCCACTAGGAGTTAGTGCCCCTTGAGTCAGAGAATGGAAAAAACAAAAACGACGTTTTTGCTTCTATAACTCGCGTAATGCTATTGAATATTTAATCAAATTCTTGTGTGACATACAAAATCATATACTTGATTAATTGCAGCCAGATCAGCTGTACAACAAGACAAACAGCTCGAATAATATTGTTAAATAACCATCATTAATTGTTGCATATCAACAAGTCAGCTAATAGATACAATTTGAAACTAGCTAAGCGTCGCTCGTAACCGTATAAAACAAAAACAAAAACATGTAAATACTTTAACTTTCCATTCGTCAACCGCATTTATCTCTCCTCATCCCTCTATGTCCCCATTAACTTTATTAGTCTTCAATTAATTGGCAAAATGATCCACAACCGAAACCACTACATTGGGGTCTAGTTTACTTGGAGTCTATCAGAATTCACCGATTCAGTCCGGGACAATAACAAGTATCAACACTATTAAAACCTTATTGATCATCATTAAACTTCCATAATAAATATACAGAAACATTGCCTTGAAATAGCTGCCGGTTTACATGTACACAGGACCAGCACAAAGCTGTTCATTAACCATTTGGCAGACAAAAACCTTCCGAAATTTACAGTCACCCCCTTATTAACCATGTCAGGTTTTTGGCGCCGAGCGACTTAAAATTGTACAGTCCAACACCTGTTACAGCTCATTCTTACCTAAGGCCTAAATGTAATTGTTCGATACATCTAATCTTTTTTCTGGAATATCTTGTGGGGATCACGCTTCAACTGTGACCGCCATTTGGGGTTTTAAGTGGGGAACACGCTTCACCTGTGACCGCCATTTGGGGTTTTAAGTGGGGATCACACTTCCCCTGTGACCGCCATTTGGTGTTTTAAGTGGGGATCACGCTTCACCTGTGACCGCTATTTGGGGTTTTAAGTGGGGATCACGCTTCACCTGTGACCGCCATTTGGGGTTTTAAGTGGGGATCACACTTCACCTGTGACCGCCATTTTGGGGTTTTAAGTGGGGATCACGCGATACGGGTATATCTTAAAGTTGTTAAAAAGGTTTGCAGGACTGTCAAATTTAGACTCTTTCTACGGAAGACAATGCATGCCCTTTAGTTTCTCATTTTTGAACTGTAATTTTGTGAAATATATAGTGCTCATTAATTCGAACAACAGTTTAATTTAAATATTGTGATTATGGTCGTTTATGTGAAAAGTGCTGTATATTTCACCAAATTTCAGTTCCAAAAATAAAAAACCAAATGGCATGAATTTTCTTCCATAGAAAGAGTCTTAAATTTGACAGTCTGCGCCGACTTTTCTAAAAACTTTTAGATATACCCGTACCACGTGTCCCCCACTTAAAACCCAAAATGGCGGTTGCAGATAAAGTTCATGAGAGTCCAGAAAGAACTTTAGATATTTCGAACAATTAAATTTAAGGTAATAATCGGCTGTTTTAAGTAGGAATACAATTTGAATTCTGAATTTAAAATTGCTCAGCTCAGCTCAGGTTAAATGATAGGGAAGTGTAAATTTCCGAAGATTTTTGTTTGCCAAATGGTTAATGAACAGCTTTGTGCTGATCCTCTGTAAATATAAACCGGAAGCGGAGAAAATGTTTATTTTTTGTTTCCCCTTCCTGTAGCTGCATCCAGCTATGTCTGTGTAGCTGCATGCAGCTATAGTAGCTAGTTTACGGCTACATAGCTGGATCCAGATACTCTCCACTACCTGATAATCAGTCAAGTGTTCGTACACTGTTACAAAGTAAATATTCATCCAGTGCAAATTAACTACAGCATTGTCACTCTTCCCACAAACTTACCATAGCCAGACAAAGTAACTATAGTGAACGAGACTA
>JAVFBW010185225.1:0-19975 GCA_034783835.1 Mopalia ciliata
ATACGTGTAACGTTAATATGTAGTAAAAAATGACTACATAAATACGTGAGGGGTGCCAAAAAAAAATTACTACATAATAACGTGTGCGGTGCCAAAAATGGCACCGCACACGTTAATATGTAGTAATTTTTTCAAATGATAACCCTGCTGCTCCGACTATACTACTTAGCGAAATGCCGATTTACGTCACAGATTCAAAGAATTAAAACCGATACGCTCGGGCTGGATGACATTTCGGCGACATTAAATGGGGATTTGAGAACCCCGCTAAGGTAATTTGAATAGGATACCAATATTATTTTAAAAAATCAGCGGTAAAGTTTGCGAATTCCTGCCCGGCACTGTATATGTGAGGCATATAGTCCTCTTACACACAATGGCTATAGATTCATTGGCTACAGCCTTATATGATTAACAAAAGAAAAGTATGCCAATTAAGATGACAAGAGGGAATATTATATTAGGCGATGGGTTCATTCTTATTCCGAATTTTATAGTAGTCTACATCATTTTATTTTCTGACGAATCCTTATCGGCTATATCCCTGCCGAATCAGACATAGTAATGCTCTCTACAGAATTGGTAATGGCAAGCCGTTTTCTGCCTCTATTCTACATATGTTGAATTCTTTTCCACATATGTGAAATAAATAACTTTATTTTACATATATGGAAAAGAATTCGACATATCTAAAATAAACCTTTATTTAACATATTTGGAAATCTTTTTCACTTATGTAAAATACAAAAGGCTAGCGGAACTCTCTTTTAAATATCTAAGATAAAAGCATCTACGACCTCAACTACAGAATTCTCCCTCACAGCCTGTATTTTGCAGCAATGAATTTGCCCCAATAATACAATCTGATCGGAACGACAGCCACTTGTTATTTTCTTGCGAAGAAAAAATGAGAGAAAACTGAATTTGATTTATAGGCTTACAATTGCAACCGATTCTGTAGAGAAGCATTACTACGTCTGATTCGTCGGGAAAACAAAATGATGTAAGCTACAATAAAAGTACGGAATTAGAATAAACCCGTCAGCCAATATAATATTTTTATTTGTCACCTTAATTGTCATTTTTCATAATGAAATGCGTGGTTTTTTATTGATGGCTATAGGCTAAATCTTTGGGGGTTTTCTACTTGTGGCAGTTTGCACTCAATGGCCTATAAACAGCAAAATAAAAGTTTATTTTACATATGTGAAATTATTTTCCTCATATGTGAAATAGTTAGGTTTTGGTGTTTTATTTTACTTATGTGGAAGAGAATTTCACATATGTTGAAAAGAATTCTAGATATGTAAAATAAATTTGTATTTAACGTGAAATTGCATTTCACATAAGTGAAAATCTTTCCAACATAAGTCAAAAAAGAATTTCGCATATGAGGAAATGAATTGTACATAAGTAAAATGAAGCAAAGCAAAACTTATTCGACATATGTAGAATAAAGATAGAAGTGATAAAACGCCACAATCAGTTGCATTTGTAGGCCTATAAAACAAATGTAGCTTCCCTGATTTATTCTTCACTAGAAATGCAGAGGATAGATGTCTTTCTAATCAGATTGTACTTTTTGAGCAAATTCATTGCCGCTTAATACAGACTGTGAAGGAGAACTCAGTAATTGAGGTCATGGATTTTTTTATTTCACATTTTTACAAGACAGCTTTTTTATTTTACATACGTGAAAAAGATTTCCACATGCTGAATTAAGGTTTATTTTAGATATGTCTATTCTATTCCACATATGTGTAATGCTTTTAAGATGTGTGAAATTCTTTTTCACATATGTTAAATAAAACATGTTCTAACTGCAACGAGGCCCATATGGCCTCCTCCAGACTGTAGTCATTTCATAAAAGAAAAGCGACTCCAATTAACTAAGTCCGAAAATAACGTTAGTTATATCGAACCACGCCGTCTTGTCTCTGTCTCACAAGTTCAAGGGTCATCCCAGTCTTACGCCAATGTCACAAAGAAAGATTCGGTGTCTGTTGAAACACAGACCTTTCTTACGTGGCCAACTGGGGATGAACACCTTTTGCTGTTAACGTAAACGCAAGGCAAATCAAAATCGCTACTTCCACGAAAACTGCTACATCAACCCAAACTGTTTCAAAAAAGCAAATCAAACAATATAATGATTCAGACAATCGAACCAAAGCTAAAAAACATCTGGCCCAGAGGCTCGCCCTTCTAAGGCTACAAGGGACGCTGTTCAAACGGTTAAGTTTGAACAGCCAATCAATGTAATAATGGGGGTTGAACCCCCATCTCCAAAACCGTAAACAAGCATACCCCGTTGGTCAGTCGGCTGCTCTGGCAAACCTCTTTGGTGCCTTGGAAGGGATGGAGGTAGAAATCAGTCCTCCTCTGCTAAAAGTGGCGTAAAACGCCAACCAATCAATCAATCAATTATTAACATATGTGGAAAAAATCACATATGTGGAAAAGAATTCAACATATGTGGAATGAATGTATAAGTAATAAAACGGCTTGCCATTTTTTTGTTGTTTTCTGGTCACTTTAATATTCAGCAGACAGTTCTCTTTCCGGGGCAATAACTTACGATTGACAGTCGGACTGGAACCCATGGGCGGTAGATCAAGGTTGGTAAGTAAGCAGATCCGCTAACCACTTACTAAATCATGGCCTCGTGGTAAACGTTTTCTTGAAACTCAATATGTTTGTTTTATTAGGGTTTAACGTCGTACTCAATGGTATTTCACTAAAATGACGACGTGTTGTCTACTTCACAATGCAACTAGCCTTATTACGGTGGAAAACCGGGAGGAAACCTCGTCAACATGGTCAACAGGCAAACTCGATCGGGTGAACGGTACATCAAAGCAGGTTCAGTTTAGTACGCGCACACGCTACCACTAAGCCACGGCCGCGGCCCGACACTCAATTTCAGATAGTACTCTTTCTTTAATGAGCTAAATATAAGAGTGTAAGCTTTAATGGAAGGACTATTTACAAAACAATTATGCTTCCATCGTTCTGTTTAATTTGGAGGATGAGCCAGAAAATAAGCAGAACTCGATTCTTGTAAACAGTATTTTGATAAGAAGAGAACAAAACTCGATTTTTTAAAAATTATTTTGTTTATTATCTGAGCGCACATTATACAGAAAAATGTCTAATGCCAATACGATTGGGACACATCACAGTTTTCTCTTCAATCGTATACAACCTGCACACAGAACTGTTACCATAGTGACCAGGTAAACTAAAAAGTAGTTTCGAAAACCAATAGAACTTCCTGTTTGCATCTCTACGCATTATCCAAATATCTGTGTTAAATAGTTCTTGTTTCACCTTCGCCCTGGGGGAGGGGGTAATCCTCCACCAAAACCGCCTCCTTTTTGGTTATCTGTTAAGTAAAATATAGACTATATTGAAGAGTTATTTAATCGATTTGGGAGAGATAAGATGGTTATATATGTGCAATAAATATATAGATTTCAAACAAAAGCAGCACATGTAAAGTTATTGCTCATTTTTTGATCAGCATGTAGAAGAGAAATGTTATCAATCTAGTGACTTTCATACTTAATCAAGACCGAGCCCATTTATTTTGCCAAGCTTATTTCAGTAACTGACTTGTGTTAAACTTCGCCTCACTAAGTGTTAACTAATTACACGCAATTTCAGTCAGTTGTGTACATTTAACTTGTATTTAGGTTGCTTCGTTATATTCTATCACCCTGGAAACGGCATTAAAAAAAACAGAGAAATGGGCACGGTGCCAAGGGATCTTTATTTCCCGATCTAGTCGTTTCGTGTGTTAGTTCCAGCTCTTTTCTGCAATAGAATTAGGATGAGTTTTATACGAAAAACTAAACAAAAGCCATCGCATTTCATTAGGATTAGGCGTTGGTCTTTAAAGCTGGTCATAAATGTCATTATTTTGTCATAAATAAAGTTATAATAGAAGGAGGCAAAAACGAGACTAACGGTAAGGCAATATTCTTTTAATTTAACCGTTAAGATGGCATTCTCGTCAATTTCAACCAATAGACAAAGATATAAAACTGCCAAAACAACGAATTGTGTCACCCCTTTGCTTGCGACCTTTTGAATTCCGGGTTCGCCGATCATAAAATATAAACACTTCCACCTCAAACAGTGGTAAAATTATCGATATATCAAGATGAAGCGTTTGTTTGATTGATTGGCGTTTAGCGCGATACTTAAGGTCATTCACTCATATAAGGGCGCTCCAGCCCAATGGGTGAAGGAAACTACTTTCAACACCGCTGGCAATAAATCAAAACTTACAATATTTGGCAACAAGGAAACTAATGGAAGCCATTCAAATACGTAGACTCCAGCCAGAGCTAAACACAGGGTTTTTACAAACCCACTGCATACAATGAACTGATCCCCCCCCCCCCCGCCCCCTCTATCTCTCCTACCCTCTCTCTCTCTCTCTCTCCCTATATATGGTGTGCGTACAGTTAAATAAGGACATGTTCAACTCATTATCTCGATCAATACAGCCATGGAGAGACTGATCTGTGATTACTACTACCCTCTGAGAACCCATTCGCCACAATCTTTGTGCCACACAAGCCTATAATTGTTCTTTTTCTGTATTATTTTGCTAGAAAACGGTTTATATATAAATGCTGTACAGCTGTAGATCCTGATTGAGAACGATGTCTGAATAGACATTGAAACGTTGCACCCATAATAACCCAGAAGTTATCATCCATAAAGCTTTGTGTTACGTTTAACTAAATAATTGTCATAAAATGAAATATTTTTTCAACGAATTCTTTAATCCGTTCTATCGTAAGTCATATAAAGCCCCAATGGTCGTATAGACCTACCAGCGGTCGAAAAGACCTACCAGCGGTCGTATAGACCTACCAGTGGTCGTATAGACCTACCAGCGGTCGTACAGACCTACCAGCGGTCGTATAGACCTACCAGCGGTGGTATAGACTTACCAGCGGTGGTATAGACCTACCAGCGGTCGTATAGACCTACCAGTGGTCGTATAGACCTACCAGCGATCGGTTGGGAGGGAACTATCTGTATCCCTAGCCCTATAAGTTATTCCTGTTTTTGTCAGGTTTTGTCTTTATTTATTGCAAGTGGTGTCGACTTTGGTTTCTTTCGCCCAGTGAGCTAACACGCTGTCACGAGTGAAGTGGCGTTAAATACGGTGTTTAGCCTTAATTAAACAAACAATATAGACAAACTGGATGTCTTATATATATATATTCTATATAGACAGCAATGTCGGAACCAACCTGCTGAGATGTAATATTTTGTTGATTTTTCAGGATAAAAGATAACTAAGTGTTGATTTCGGCAGAAAATGAAGGTTTTTACATTATTTCTACTTTATCTTAAGGCCAAACTAGTCAATTTTGTATCCATTATAAATAACAGAAGTTTGTAAATATTAAATGTCAAATGCAAACTACTGAAATATAATTGAGCATTTCCCGTTAGGGTTGACATGGCTAAAAATCAATCTTATACTGGGGGTGTTACGCCACTATAATATTAACACTCTTGTTAGTTCAAATGAATGACTTACCTTCTTCTTCTACTGTGCACATCTCTACTCCATCAATCACTTGCACCTGGGCTGCCAGATTAACGGCAATACAGTAAACCGTGTTGGATTCTGGGTTTCCAATGATTGTATGCGTACACAACTCGTATGAGGAATTGTATATAAACTCTGGTGGGCATTCATTCGCAAAAGAAACTGAAATATGAACAGTAAATTAAAGATTATAAATCTAAGATATGAGATAACATTAAGACGAATAAAACACAACAGTAGTGTAGGCTTAACTGAAAAATTTTTTTTCTATGAATTGAAACTATTGCGGGATTAAAGACGTACTGTAAGGGTTAGTCCCTTCTTTTTCCCCAAGAGTTTTGCTAAACATATTGAGAGGTGCACGCACAATGGATACACGTATTATAGCTGTGTCTAAGGTTCATTTTAAAACCTAACATGTTTTGCGTAATTTCACAGAAAACAGATAATCAAAGAAAGAGGATGTTCCTGGTTTGTGAAATTATTTTATTGTCTTCTATATGACGCTATTCTATCAGTCGTTTGCGAAAAGAATATGCACAGACATACTCATCGACATATTTAACAGGTATTGTTTTACTTAAAGCAACGAGTGGCGCGGGATATTACTTGCTAATAGTTGGTATTTAAATCAATATTCCAGGTTCTTTTGTGGTAAAAGAAGAGTGTTCAAGAAACGTTTAATTGAATCCATTATAACAACGCCCAAGGATTATTGAAATTCGTGTTAACCCACGAAAATTGTGTTCCCGGTGAATCGACTGTGGATTATTTTATGTTTCAAATTTTGTTCTTTTCGCCAGCAGTTTATAATACAAATGGATGTAGAACAATATCTTTAGCTTGTAAATAACTTGACAGTTACTCACCATTAACGAATAACGTCAGAAGAACGCACGCAATGAACATCTTAACAGAAACTCTCTTTGGACTTAGCCCCATCTTGACAACCAGGATATGGCCGATTTACACGAACAAACTCTCCATATATATCCGTTTTATTTGTTAGAACACGGCAGTTGGTTACACATATAATTAATTAAATAAAATTGATTGATGGATATTACAACAGCCTTATTAATGGTCAACTTTCTTTGAAAAGAAGTCATCTACAGATTTCCTTTGCTGTGGCCAGATATTCACGAACTCAATAACACAGTTGACTGATTCCAGTGTCCACCTGTGTGGCTCGTTATTAAAGTCAAACACTTCATATGTCTCCATTATTATCACACCACAATGACATAATTAGCATGTGTTTAATCATTCGGTACAATTAAAAGACACATAATAAAGCCGTCTTTTCAGTCAAAAACAGATTCTAGAGGCGTTACAGATCGATCATGTTATATGGGTGATGCAAATAGGGTATAAGTACAGACCGCAAAAATGTCACAAAACACACGAACACAAATCCTTAGAAAGAATGAAAGAAACCGTAGAATTGATGTCATAGTGATCGTGATACAAAACTGAGTCTACAAAGGAAAGAAAACAATATACTCACAAAAAAACAAACATACTGAAATACTGTAAACTACTGATTTTATAAAGGAAAATCGCTCAAGCTGAAGCGACACATTTGTGAATTAACTTTGCAAGAACGGACAGTAAAGGGAATTAAAGGCCAAGCTAATCTTCAGATTTATTTATTTCCCTCAAACACCACTCGGGGTGGCACGAGAGGAATACATGATAAACAAATGTGATTATTTGTGAACACAAGAAATAAATAAGGTAGCAATAAAGTTTTCATAATACATGTACAGTACACAATGTCCTATCCGAGGTCCCCAAATTGAGTACTATACCAATAAACTTATTTTTAAAAAAAATATTTAGTGGTTTGTTGAGAATAGTTCTCTTGTTTTGTTAACGCTAGGTCTGGTATAGCAGAACCTAGGTTAGCATTTAACTCAAAAGTCTGTTAATTTGGAAAATGAAAATAAATAATGGTGTTCGTCTCCGATGCCGTTTGAATTGCATGAATTGCAATATCGTCGAATGTTTGGAATGTTATATCACCTGCCGTTTCTACATAGAGTCTTTGGTTTGATGTCCGACACTTAATTAAAACAAAATTCTGCTTTTCTCTTCTAAAATGGTTAAGTGAACTTCAAGACCAAATTAATCTTTAAACATTCGATTTTTTTGCCTTTTATAGGAGGTCATTTAGCTGTAGTGATATCGCTTCTTCAATGGCATGACGCCAGGAGCTGTATATTCTAAGGTACAGCTTTACAATTTGATGACAGTGCTGATAACCTAACTACTACACAGCCTTTACAGACGCATTAGTCGCCCTCGTTATATTTATATTGAGAAAACAAAACAGTTCGTTTTGAAAACTGCAGTTTTTACGAGTTGTGAAATACAACCAGTTTGAAATAATCAAACACAGAAAAGTAACACATGAAGAGCTGTCGGGCCAATTAATTGAAAATCACCAATTTGAACCATACTCATAGAATCCATATGCTATGTTCGTCATTTGCCAACAAATGTAAAAACCCGTAAGAATAATTATCATATGTTTAAAGGCGAAAGTATCTATAACTTAAGGCTTCGCAATTTGTGTGCTGAGCAAAGATTGGCTATTTAGATATCAATCTTTAATGGCCACCCTGAATTCTAAAAACTGTGAGGGTCTTTTTCAGAACACAAATTAATATGACCAATAATGAGTACATCTCCTAATTAATTGGACCAGAATCCAATCACCATGTCCCCAGAAGAAGGACATCAACTACCCGTTATCCAGAGTAAAGATGTCACAAAATCTCGGATCGCCGCAATGAAATTTACAGTTAAACAATACAATGTTATAACTTTCTCTGCATGAAAAGCAATGTAAAAAAATAAAATAAGAAACTCCATGAAATTGTATCTGAGATAGGAGCCGCAAAGGAAGAAGACAAAGACAAATTTCTCTGTGGTTGTTATGACGCCAGCACTGATTTATGCCTAATTGGTAGAGAGCTCCTATACTCTCCACACGAAATATCGACAGCCACCTCCATAGACTTACGAGGCAAATTCGGCAAATGTAGGTTCTTTGCTATATACAGGGTTCTTGGTGGTATGAGTAAAATAACTGATTGCGCCAATTCTTAGTATGACCGTCAACAAACAGAACCACAACTATCAGTACATCTCCAAAACAAAACCCGTGTCAAGGAAGGTCAAAGGTGATCTCAAAAGTCTTCAGATACCAATCGTAACAACTACAGTACTGTCCACTACATCATATACTTAACATGTCCAACATTACTGCCGTAGTTTTAAGTTAAAGCCGATTCAAATACAATCGGCACCAGTTACAACGAAATGCTGGTTACATTTCTATCATGTTAATCCCCGTTTAAATAAGTCAGTTTATTCAAAGTGGTTCAAAGTGTGAATATTTGAACCAAACCAATATTCGGATTCATCGCAGAGGTTAGATGGTAGTTATAAACTTCAGCTCCGTCTAATATTTGCATTCATCGCAGAGGTTATAGATGGTAGTCATAAACTTCAGTTCGTCTAATATTTGCATTCATCGCAGAGGTTATAGATGGTAGTTACAAACTTCAGCTCCGTCTTATATTTGGATTAATTGCAGAGGTTATAGATGGCTGATATAAACTTCAGCTCCGTCTAATATTTGGATTCATCGCAGATGTTATAGCTGGTAGTTATAAATTTCAGCTCCGTCTAATATTTGGATTCATCGCAGAGGTTATAGATGGTAGTTATAAACTTCAGCTCGTCTTACATTTGGATTCACCGCAGAGGTTATAGCTGGTAGTTATAAATTTCAGCTCCCTGTACTTAATGCATGTATTACATAAACGAGATCCCGAACATTTAACTTATATTTACACGATACTATCAAGACAAAAGTGCATACACTTGTTAAATGAGGGAACATAATAAGGCGGATTTACAAAGAATAAACTTGACATCAGATAAGAACTTACAAAAATCTCAAGTAACTTTTCGGAGCGTGTTGTGAAGCAGATGTTCGGGCTTCTAAACGTTTGGAGAATTCCAGCAATATTTAGGCATACATTTTTCTGTAGATCTTCAAACGCTATGCAGAATAACAGTGCATGATACTACTCACCGACATTTCGATTGCAATATTTACACTGCCTTAATTGATGTTGAATATTTTCCCAAAGAACCGTCTCACCAGATAATTTGTCAACACCATGCTTATTTACATCATATACAGGTAGGGCATATTTGATATTTACCGAGCTTGAAGCTCGAGATGACAATCAATTGTCAAAAGCTGACAAAGAAGGGTGTTCAATTGCCAAGCATGCAGTATTTTTTGTTGATATTTTTATTTATTTATTTATTCATTAATTTATTAATTTTTGTATAAAAATCAATTGTGCTCGTTAAATTGATTTAAAGTAAGGAATAAAGCCAGGAAGACTTGTTCTATCCCCGATAGATTAATATATTTGTATTCTCTCATACTGTAGACGGCCAATCGCAATGTTTCGGTTCGCAAGCTTATGTCTCGGCATGTTGTAACTCGTGTACAGTGAAATGGGAAATGCACATCACTGTCAGAATTGCTGCTTTAAATACCCATCTCCACCCCAAGATTTTCCCCACGTTTCATTTGCATCTCAGAATCTGACGCTTAACACAAATTTTAGCTAAAATGCGCCACAACGTGTGTTATTTGTTTGTTCAGTGTTGTTGGTCATGTTGTCCCATTCCAATACTGATTAACAAACTGAAATATGAGGTGGAATTATCATTTGTTCATGTTTTAAATGTGTTAAGGAGGACAAAAATGTACCTCCCAACGACCACTGTTAGTTGTCATTTTGGGGGAGCTCGCCCATTCTCATGACGTTAAACCTGTTGCATTCTACTTTCCAACCAGTAGGCTGAATAACTTTGCCAGCTGTCTAGGTTTTGTGAAGCAGTGTGAAAATGGCGATGTTCCAAGATTGAGATTTGCTTTGGCATTTGTGGTATAGCTCTTCTGTTTACATTTCAAGGTGCAAATACATAGCGGCTGGAAGGATTTTTACTTTAATTTTAACATAACCCAATGTTCAAGATTTTTTACAAACTAGCTACAGTTCGTCAAGAAAATGAAATAACATCAACGAACACAAGAAGAAACGCCCTGTTCGCGTATATTAATTGCATTGCAGCCCTGGCCTTCACTTCGACGCTTTAGTAGATCATATGAGGAAAACTTTATTAATCTTATCAGATAGCTTGCTCAACGTTTTGTACCCTTCACAAATCAGAACGACTTTTTATTCTTTCAATACTGACCTACAATTAAATTTATCAAATAGTGTTAATTGATTTAGTCATTGAGTTATTGCTTGGTTAATTAATTGACTGGTTGATTGATTGACTGACGGATTGATTCAAGCACATAGACCACTCAACCACCCGCTCTTATTCTACGCTCAGAAAATGTGTAATCAAATGTGTATGAATCAAATGAGTCATGTGAACCGACCTTACGCGGGCGAAGACAGCAATGTATCACTCACAATCTCTATACCAAACGTTAACACACCACTTTGTCAGGTATTATTTTGTTTAATTAGGGCTGACATTTATATTGGTCTACAGATTATTTCCCATATACGATGGTGTGCCAGCATGAAACCAATAACTTTTTGAATTTTAACGATTTTAGTTTTGGTTAAATTAAGGCTCAGCAATTGGCTGGGGGTGTAGACATAGCATAGTCCTTGTTTTTAAAAAAGATTTATAAACGCGCTTATGTGAAAATCGTAAGAAAAAAAGAAAAAGCTGTTTAATGATCTGTAAAAGCGAGTCTATGCATTTAAGTACATACAACAAAGGCGAAACCAAAGTATAGACATGTTTACCTCAGAAGGTCACATTTAATAATAACAGATCAAGCGCAAACACGTGTTGTTGTTAACAAAGTATTCCGAAGTACATCCACGCTGTGATGCCACGAGTATCACTGCGCGCTGAAAGCCGGTTTCCGAAATATCCAGACAATATGGCTCGGCTCGCTGCAGAAAGGCGTTGCGGCACATTTGTTATTGTTGTGACGTTCTTTCTATGACGCCAGGAGACACTTCTAACCGAAAATTTTACCTAATGGAGAATTTTTTTCAACGTCCAAGTCATTGCATAACATCACTTGACACCCGGCTCTGTCATTTACACTATAGCCATTTTCATGCATAGAATTAGTTCAATCCATCAACACTTTTAAACCGCCGACTAAAAACACCCATTCTCCGTATTCGTATATAAGACTAACATCCCTTTTCTCTAGGGCTCCCAGAACCACGACTTTCGCGTACAACCTGTTACGTCACGTAAAAGGCGCTGCTCTCATGCACCTTTAGTACATCATAATGTACCACCCTTACTTATATTATACTAAGGAGCCGAGTTGCCTTTTTGATACCACTCATTATTATGTCCATCATAAATATAATTTAGACGGAGGATAAACTGTAAAAGTATTTAGTAGTTTATACCCAAGATTTGTGTTTGTTACGTCCTAATCATTTTAATGTTTTGAACAAGGATAAAGTGGACCGGGAGAAAGTATACATAAACAATTTATGTTGGATTACTTTTCTTGATAGCTTCAGCTAAACGTACAAAGTGTTAATTAACTTAAATCTAAGGCACAAACTTTGCCAGTGTTACTGATTTTCCACAGAGAAAAGCCAACGCTTTGTCCTTCTGGGTAGAAGATCGATTGTATTTCACCCTTTCGTTGTTCATGTTTTTATTTAGTTTTACTTTATCCCCGGTTGGTGGCATTCCTCCACCCATCCCTCCTGTGCCACCTCCACCTGTTAATTGAAACACAAAGACAGGTAACATTACGTTAGGTCACAAAAAGCACAAAGAATGAAAATGTTCTCATTTATTGTGCAAATCAAATGTAATACATAATCCAAGCTGGTGGCTTTTGGATGTTTTCTCGCATTGCATCTTTCAGTTACCGCTTGAGGGGATTTCCGTGATTTGCGCTTATTTGATGGATCGAGAAATGTAATCATGAAATAGTTGAGAAATCAAAACTCCTGATGATGGCATAATAAATGCTGAAATATTGAGTCAAAATATGAAGTAATCGTTTTTCGGAATAAAACCACTAATGCATTATGCAAACTCCACACATAACGTGAATGTATTGAAATCGGAGGAACAAACCAAAGAATACATTTGAACTTATATCAGTTCTTGGATTACCATAGGTAGTTCCGCCTTATCCAGACCCAATCCATATACACTCGGGTACTCGGTAATGTTCTTTGTCTGTTTCCGTAAAGATTCCGGAAAACTGGTGAACTTGACAGTTGGCAATGCGCATGTGCGTTACTATGGTGGTGTATAGCTCATGCGAGTCTTTCTCCTTCGCGATTTTTGGTTGTTTTAAAGTTCCGCAAAATAAATATTTAACATATACGAACTATGAATATATAAGAACAAGCATTAAATTCTATTCTATTGATATTCAATTTCAGTTAAGCGGAATACAAATTGATATGATAGAATGCAAGAAGAAAAACAATTCAAATCGTATGAAAACGTTTGGATATGTAGTGTTCATTAGCCTGGTTGTTATGTTCGTGTCAGGTTAACGCCGTAAGTAAGGTTTTTTCGCTCATATGACTGTGTCTTAAAGTAATAAATGAAAGAAATATCCCTCGCCAACAAACAATAGCAACAAGGAGAATAAAAAATTGTCACGCAATACAAAGACATCGCAAACAGATTGATTTCCAGTTGTCGTAATATTTGAGACCGCCAGAGAGCCCTATCCCATCCACCCACCTTTATTCATTAGAGTTGGGCATACCAATGTTAAAATACCTTTTCCATTTTTAAAAATCTGTTTTCTAAAGTTGTTTTTTTTTTATTTAAAAGGCTTTCAAGTTAAAAATTGAATAAAGTATATTATTCCAAAATGTGAGCAGTGGGCTCGGTTTATAAATTTAGGACAGAACATTTGCCGATTTAACTTTGTAAATAACTTCCCATGTGCAATGTTATAACGATTGTATTGCATTAGTTGAAATCTTAATGCTTTTCTTTATGATGAAGGTGACAATGAATAGTTTTGCTATGTCGTCTGAAGTTAAACATCTACATATATTCTTAACTGGCCTGAACACCTGGAGAATTCAATTCATGCATTCAAAACAGTTGTCAAAGTGAAGATTGAGTGGCTTAGTCGTACCGTGAAAAACATTGAATTACATTTAACTGGAGTACACTGAACTGTATTAGAACTATGGGATTGTGTCTCAGTGGTCGACTCCCATCTCTTCATCCATTGTGTCCTGTATTCAACGATAAAAAGTGTTCTGTGATCGTAAACAGAATCGAAAACGGCAAAATCCCATGTAGAATAAAAGACAGCTCAAACACCTGTCCAGTACAATCATCTGTACAATTATTTGAGGGAAATGATTTTAGTCGAGCAGTTAAAATCATCACTCAGAAAGATATTCCAGGACAAAATTGAAACTTTTCACTGTGTATGTGTTTAGTGTTAAAGAATATATGCTAGGGGACACCTGGACAATGGCAGTTAATTAATTATTGTTAACATACACGTACAGATGACAAAGTCGTAATTTGAAACTGGTTGCAAAATCAATAACAATTTTGAGACATGGGTTTGTCGCTCACTTTTTAATTTTTAATGTTCACAAAGCAATACAAAAAAATCCACGACGCTTGACCTGTGCTTATTGACATTACATTTTCACACATGAACATCACATGCTGATCTTAGTCGATTGTTCTGTAAGAATTCAGCCGCTATGAAAATCTATATTTTCTGAACTAAAAAGAAGATAAACACCATTCCGAAAAGCCTTTTATGTTTGTACCAAACAAAGTCTTCCAATAACATACTTGGCGAATGTGTCAGTGTGCTAACCGAGTTAAGTGCTTATCTATAGAAATAAGGGACACAGTTAAAATTAAATTTCTGTTGGTCGAAAGAGTTTTGTGACGTCACTAAATAACGATTCGCACATTGACACTATCAGTCATGCTGTTTGATGTATGAATAATAGCCCAGAGTAATGGCTAAATCTGTCGAGTTAATTGTTCGGAGTGAAAGATTCGTTGATAAGAATATTTATCAATAAATCAATTGTATTTAATTTGGTTTATGTGTAAGCAACTGTGGTTTGCTGATAACAGCGAATGGTATAAATATAGTGACACCTGTTTCCTAGTCTTAAGCACATCAACTTTTCAGGATGGGAAGTAAAATGAAAATAGCTGCCTCTCTTCTTCTGGTGTTATTCGTAGATGGTGAGTAGGCTATAGAATTCTTTACAATTTGATGATATACACCTAGTCGCATTTTATTCACTGGACACCTCATTTTATCGTAACGGCATTCTAATTCTGTTAACATTGTCGAAGAAGAAATTGTATGTAGATGTATAACCACCCTAATAACCATTTGACAATAAGTTATATAAATAGGAAAGTGTAAATGTTCCAGTTTGTAGATCGTCTTTGTAAGTCTATATTAGAACTTACACGTTCCTTTCCCGTATAGAGCCCATCCGCATTTGTGATAACACAGCGATTACCTGACTATCCACCAGAAAAATTGAAGCAACATAACTGATAGAGTTAGTTGCGGCAAAAATAAACGGTTGATATCTTGTGTTTTCGTTTTTGTACGCACAAATTAAATAACAGTCTAATTATCAAATGTAGATTTTCGTGTAAGCGTATAACCATAGAACTGACACTGGCTTGCAAATGACGTCGTTCTTGTGTATACCTTTAGCGGACGATTATGCCCAATTATTTCGTCAAGTTGACGACTGTCTGTTTCTACCATGCAACGTAAATCATTGACATGTCTTAATACTGTTTTGTCGCTCTGGTACTACTTCAAGTTATCACATTTAGTATTAATTTAATTTAATTGTTAATTGATGTGACGAAAATCTTTTGGTTCATGTCAGTCTATCGTTTTTGTGAATATTGGTTTTTGACGAGACACCGTTTTCATTTCTAAATTTATAATATTCACACCAATGCATCAACCCAAGAGAGATCGTCATTGATAACAATTTTATTCCTCATCAAACCTACGTCTGTGTCTGGTCTCCTTGTCTTAAAGGGATAGAAAATATAATTAACAAGTATGGGCCAAATGGGACAAACATATTTGTCCGCGTCGTCATGAGCTACCGAGGGGCCCTAGAGTACAGATAAGTCGAGAAATGTTTGGCTGCTTTGTTGCGGTAGAGTCAGATGCAATGAGCAATATGTTAAGTATCCATGTGCCTTTTATTATGGTAACCCCAAACATGCTGAACTTTTATTTTTGTTTGTTTAAACATATGTTTAAAAAAACAAAAATGCAAAATAATGAAAGTCCAGAGTCAGACGGGTTCAGTGCAGAGTTTTATACATTTTTCTATGGTGATATCGGTCATTTTGTTTTAAGGTCAATAAATGAAGGATAACTGCTTATCAATAACACAGCAGTGAAGCCATTATTACTTACACGAAAATGTGCTTTTCATTTCTGATTTATTTGCAGAAAATGGGGAAATGCTACAATATATGTATGAGTTTTTGTAACATATATAGAGTTGAATGTAACTACCTTGATTACTATGCAGTATGCAGCTTTGTTTAAATTTACATTCGTTACCTTGATTTAGAGGTAACTAATTTGATAAAAACAAACATTACGTTGCCAGCAAAATTAAAATTGTTATTAAAAAACAAAAAAGAAAAAGCTTTATATAATATTTTGATTAGTACTGACATTATCCCAAAAAGTCAAGCTAAATGGGAAAATGTCCGAAAAGAAAAATGGGATCTTATTTATAAACTACCTTTTTCATATTGTACCAATACTAAGCTACAGTGGTTTCAGTACCGTATTAACCATCGCATATTAGCAACCAATAAAAATTTTAAGATAATTAAAAAACGAACTGATGACCTTTGTACATTTTGAAACGCTGCACAGGAAACAACTGAACACCTTTTTCATGACTGTGAAAAAGTGCGATACTTGTGGAATAAATTAACATGATACATCTTTGATGTTACTGGTAAAGCCATCAGCTTAACGAATAGGGACTTTATGTTTGCCAACTTGAACCAGGTGAATCATTTAAATCATTAGATTATATAATATTATTGTCACGCTATTATACACAAACCGGTGTCAATGAGCCAGGCTATCTGTATTAGAACTCGAATCCTGCTCAAATCAGCGTGGTAAAATGGAAAAATATTCTGCTCATAAAAATGATAGGACAGAAAAATTTAATTATATTTGGATGGACTGGTTAACAATATTGAACTAATATTCTTTGCCTAATTTTAGAATTTAATGTATCATATTGTAAGGTATGTAGGGCATAATATGTACATTGTATATTGTGCTGTTATATGTGATTTATTTGTGGAAATAAAAATAATATATTAAAAAAACTCACCCAAACATACGCAGCAAAGTGACTAGCTGATTGGTCAAGCGCGCACACCTCCAGCCGCCATTGTAGAAATGTCAGCCTCTATAGTATTTTTACGTTGTAATGGACATCTGAATTTTTTTTACATATCTGTTTCAGTGTCTTTGGCGAATTATTTTTGTGTGACTGGTTTCACATACAATTCTATATATGGGTTGTGCACTCATACAATTCTAGGAAACCCATCATCCACCACCGACTACTGCCTGGCAGTTAACGCTGGATCCGTGCCTCAAATGATTGGTGGAATAGAGATGTGTACAATTGCATCGACAGGTAAGTAAACTGATTCTAACTAAACTTGCAAGAAAACCATGTTGGCCATTTCACATTTCTTTCAGATAATTTTATCGCTTCCAAACGATGGAAAATGAATGTGTCGATGTGAGTCATCTATCTTTGCTGTTATTCTCCTTCGACAAAACTGCAAATTGGTGAGCATGTCGTTACTCAGTGGAAACATTTGAAGAGAAGCTATTTGTAAGACAAAACGGGAAATTCTGAGGTAAATGAAAGATAATTTTCATTCAACAAAAGAGCAAATTGGTGAGCATGTCGTTGCTATGTGAAAAAATTCGCTGAAAAGTTTAAGACAAACAGTAAATTCAGAGGTAAATGAAAGATAATTGTCCATTGTCATAGACTGGCGTTAACGGCGTATCGATTTCTAGCCTCCGCTTTGCCTTTTTATCGATTAAACGGAAGGGTTAGCTCTATTCTATTATATAGGGTTTATTACGTGGGTTGGTTATCAATGTTAATGCACTTCAGCCGATCGACGCCGATGACGCTGATATTGTCCTGATTTAAATTCAAGAAAGAGCAACCCCCAGTAAAATGTTTTTGAAACAATATCGCGTATATACCGCCACCACAACATCAGCAGACGACATACCCTGTGCAAAATTTAAAACTGCTTTATTTTTTTCTTTTGACGTTAAAAGTGGAGTTTTGATTAGTCAATTATTTCATACTTTTTGTTTTTTCCTCGACCTATCAAAATACCGCAAATCACGGGAATCCCCTATAGTCGTACCTAAAAGTCACACAGTGAGAATGCGTCGGAAATGAGCGATTCTCCGTCGGTGACTTAACATCGCAAGGAAATCGTTCTGTATGTGACAGGCTTTAGACGCGACCAGCCACTGTCGACGAATAGTCACAAGGGATCAAACATGTTTAATATCTTGCAACTCGTCGCCAACTGTCGGTGACTTATCTCCTTGTGTCAGCAAACTTGCGGAAGACAATCACAGCCATAAGCTGTACATCTAATCAGTAACTAAGATAGAGTCACAGGAATTTAATTTAAGAATTATTGACCCATGTATAATTAACTGGCTATGTCGCCTGTGCCTATAATGTTCAAGATCAAAGCTAAAAGTTCTATGCAATTGAGAAAAACAAAAACATGCCAAGTGTTAGTCAAGCGGTATCCTGTCAGCTGACTTTGGAAGAATCTCCGACTCAGAATTGCTCCGTGTTCGGCAAACGCTGTCGCCAACAGAGAATCGCTTTTGTGCAGCAGGCTTAAAAGACAAAGCATTACAGTGCATTAAATAAGTACATTTTATTTCTCCATGCCTTTCTATTTGCAACCGAACTTAATGTTACCTGTTTATGTTTCAATTAACAGGCGGAGGAGATGGAGGAGATATGGGTGGCGGGGGACTACCACCACCTGGGCGAAAGTAAAGACCAAAATTCACGAACAATGAACTGACCTTCTATCCTTTAGGATTTGGCGAAAACCAATGACATTGGGAAAGTTGTTGCCTTTTGATTGCAGCAAATTAACACTTTGTACATTGAGTTAAAACAATTTTGAATAGTAAATCAAACATAAATTGTTTATGTGTACTTTCTGTTCACTTTATCCTCGCTTAAAATGAACCTCATAATGCATATCTTAGAGTACATGAAATAAATGAAGTTTTCAATAAAATCCAATACTGATATGTCACCCGATCGTGTTCAAATCCTTTTCTTGTACAATTTCGTCTCGTTTCGACAAATCTAAAGATTCGATGCTGGTAAAGGTGCCATAGCTGATCTACCTCAACGCCTTTTGTCAAAATGCCACTCAATGTAGGACAGGGCGATTCAGAAGTGTGGGGCCCTATTTCCACATGTGAATACATAAACTACTCACAAAAAGTTCAGGATCACTTTCACCCGAAGTCATAACTCTCAGAAGAAAGAAGTCAATGCGTTGAAGTTTAGCAAACATTTAAGTCAATGCCCTATGGAGAACGGCTCAAAATTGCCTTCAATTTCGAGCAATAGTTTGGTGTGTACATTTCATTAAAGTGGGTACTTTCACTCACCTGTTTTCTCATAGTGATCCTTAACTTTTTGTGAGTAATGAAGATCGGGAATCCAGGGCGTTTGGTCAAAGAAACAAATTGCCAAAATCTTAGCTGTGGAGTATGCAGGAATCTACATGAATTATACAGAGAGATTTGCCTGCCGGGGATTAAATTATCGGTTTAGGCAAATAGATATTAAAATATGCCAGTCATAAACTTTTCGTATTAGCATACGGGTATGTATAGGATTCATAACAAACGTGACAGTTTTTGCAAAGAGACCCCAGAAGACCACGAATTTGAGTCAACCTAAACGTTTAAGAAAGTGTTTACCTGAACGTGTTCATCCCAAAGAGTATCAAATGACCACTGGTAGGAAAAGAAGCGTGCTGCATTGACCACCCCTGACGGTCTAAATGTCGGCCCCCCAAAACAGCCTAAACAAATTAGTTTGTTTGTGTAATTAGTGTTTAACGTTGTACTCAAGGGTATTAAACTCATATGACGATGGAATGTCCACTTTACATGTTCTTTTCCTACTTACGGTGGAAAGCCAGTATGCAACGTCGTAACCCCCC
>JAVFBW010185226.1:0-10514 GCA_034783835.1 Mopalia ciliata
CTGATCTATCATTGTATAGTTCAAAATTGGCTGACCAACCAGAGTGCAGGAAAACTTAGCAGCACAGGATTCGATGACTCAAATGGTACTTGTGATCCTCTTTAATGAATGATGACCAGAGCTACGATCAGATTATGAAAATGGAAATTAATGCATTGTATTACACACAAAAAGTTTTACTTATTTATAGAATATGGTTTTTGGGTGATCTTCTCCTTTAAGCCTTAACAAATACAGACTATGAAGTCACTACAGAATACTCACTGAGTTGGGAATGGATTTGCTCATGGTTAAGCATAACAACATGTCAAAAGGGCGAACATCATATGACGCCAGACATGATGTGCGCTGTACACTCGAGAACTCCGAAATGCTATCATTCCAAGACGAAATGCAGGTCTTTAGTGAAACAGTTGAATAATGAATATACAGATCAAGCGCCATTTTTTAAATTTTATTAGGCTTAAAGGAGATGTCTGCATACGTTGAATATCTTGTTGCCTTCTACAGAATACAAACTGTTAATCGGTATTAAAATGCCTAGATGCATTCTAACGCTAAGTACAAAATACAAACTGTTTAAATTGATTATAAATCAACAAAATATGATAAATAAGGTGTCGCTAAGGGTTCATGAAATGGGCTGTTTATCTGCACTGTTACGTCTTTAGATCAATAAACCCCCGCATGGTCTTACTAGTTCCCAACCCAAGACATTCTGCTTATTAAAAATCTGTTTCCACATCAGTGTTATAATTTCAAGGTTTAGTTAGAACGTTTCAATTTTGTCCTCTGGAACAGCCTTGTTCTCATCAGGAGCAGCTATGATACATTCGTTTATTCAGTCACATACTGATTCTGTTTGATGAATCTGATTGGTTCGAGGCGCTCCACCAATGTGTGCATTCCTCCAGCCTCATCCACCCGCGGCTGGCTGGTTCGATTCTCGCGGACCATGTCTCAGGGGAAGCTCTACGGTTTTTTCTGGTTTCTGATTAGTTGTCTCCTTACAATGGCCTTTAGTTCAGGATTTATTATGTGGATCTAACACCCGACAGCTAACCAACTATAAAGAGAGGAAACTAACTTACTTAACTAATATAAACCAAGAAAGAGGTAAATGAAGAATCAAGGAAATAAAGAGATCGTAATCCAAGTGAAATACCTTTGTGAAAAACGTCAAACAAAAGCACAAATATAAATATTAAATATGATCGCTCTTTTTTCCACTAGCAAGCATTTCGATTTCCTTTGGAAAACGTAAAAGTAACAGTACATACATATTTTAATATCTTTATGTATGTATGAACAGCACGAGAAGCTTGATGTATTACGTTCCATAATTTAGAGAACGTACATTATTTTATCCCTCATATTTCACATCGTTTCTAACTGATGCATTGTGTAAGGTGACAGGCTAAGCTATGGTTTGGTATCAGCTTATATCAATACGTTTTTAGGAGCATAATGTAGCTTATATCACTTTTTCAAAGGGCCCATCCCTGGGGCTTTAGCATTTATTATATATAGCTTTAACAAAAGGCGTTTTAAGCGATGCCTCTGTAAGCTCTATTGATGCCAATGAGATAAAAGCAAGAGTATTGTTGGCTTTCAGGAAGCCTTTTTCCACGGCACTGTTAACGTACTTATTAGAGTGAATATCAGTTGAAAATCGACAAAAGCTCGTTCTTCTCGCGCGCAATGAGATAGAGTAAAGCAAGTCAATTATCGCGTTGCCTATTCAGTCTTTAATAAAGCGTTCGCGGGTTTTCACACTCTACACTCCGCGATACTTCTGCGAGTCTTTACAAGCCGTCTTTACCAAAGTCAACACCTTTTAAGATACTATCAATACAGCAGTGGAACACCGATACTGTCATAGCATGTTGTCTGCAATTGACACATTTCAGATTACGGGCAAGACTATCAAAGCTAATAAAATGCAGGCGCGATCTTCCCAATACTCTGCTTACCTTGTGTCACAGTCTCAGAATTTAGTATAATAACGTTTTACAGAATAAATGACCATATTTAAACAATTGAACACGTGGGTCTCTTTAAGAAAGAGCTTTCCCTATTTATAGCGTGTTACAATATAGGGACGTAGTTTATGAAGTATGTGTATAAATTCAGGAATACGCTCTGAATTAAGTGAAAATATTCGGAAATTCGTTTCTGGATTGACTGAAAACATCCATAACACGAAGTAATTTCTTAGTTTAGTGTTATAATTCAGGAATTAGTTTCTGAATTTAGCGAATTCGTTAAACATTTTAGTTTCTAAATTAAGAGAATTCGTTAAACATTTTATTTTCTGGACTAAGCGAATTCATTAAACAGTTAATTTCTGAATTAAGCGAATTCTTTTAACAGTTTAGTTTCTGATTTATGCGAATTAATTCAACATTTTAGTTTATGAATTAAGCAAAAACATTTAGAAATCGGCTCCTCACTTGAGTGAAAACATTCAGGAAATAGTTTCCTAATAAAATGAAAACGATCAGTTTCAGATTTCCCTATTATATTTATTATGTACATTATAATTTAACTACGTATAATGGACTTTAAGAGAATGAATATTCCTATAAGATAAAATGAGAAAAATAAAAACTTGGTATAATTTCTACTAATACACATCAAAGAAACTACACCCTATTGTTTCCCAAAATGTACTACAACAACTTAAATTTTTTTCTGCAGAAGCTGACAAATTGGTTGTTCAAAAATCAGATTATTTTATAACAGTTAAATTTATTTATGTCAATTCCAATAAAACTCACATATTTTCCCAGAACTACGATATGTATTGTTTATAGAAGTTCTGACCGATCCTGGGCGATGTAGAACATAGACGTCCTGGACCCGATTCCTCAAAGCAGTTTTATAATTAAGTCAAAATGTTTAAAGGCCCTCACATTTCTCAGTTCTACATTTTAATGGTTAATACTTTACCATAAAATTATAATGTCCCTATAAGTCACAATTACTTATTGATTTAAAACTAAATCAAGGCAAGTGGTAAAAATGTCCAATTTAGTATTTTGACTTAAGTCAGAAAATGCTTTGTGGAACCGACCCCAGTCATAAAATATGATTAATTGATAATATGACACTCTAGACAAAACTTGCATTATCCCGGTAACTATAGGTCCTACAGATTTTTGTTTAAGTATAGACCTTTCCGAATTTTTAAATCGGATAATGCTGATTCTAAGCAGATACTGTTTTTGCGCTTTATTCTACATGATGCTCTTAAAGTTACAGTCGCAAATTTATATAGGCATAATAAACAATGTTTTGACGACAACTACTGAGTAAAATACATTTAAAAGGGATAGATATTGCTTTACTTGGAAGTGACTAAATCATTATATACATGATTAATATTTGCTTAAAATTAAAATGGAAAACGAGGTCAAAATGTAAGTAAGTTTACTTTAATTTAAACTGTGATTCTTGATTCTAAATAAAAACTTCTAATTTGTTTTAAAATTCGCCTAACATCTTACTTTTTCTTGAATGTGGATATACATGCTACAATAATTGCATGCAAATAATAAAATGGTCATTTTTATTTTTATTATTTATTAATTTTTTGTTTGTATTTTTTTAACTTTTATTAGTTTGGACCCTTATAAACTAGTAAGTTATTCAAAATATTGATTACATCTAATACCATAATGTATAGAAATTGTCACTTCATTTTATTATGTTTGCCGAGCAGAAGCCCTAGCGGCCATCGGCGGAGGCCAATATTCTTGAAATAAATAAATAAATAAATAAAGAATAAAAATGTGCTTTCGAACGCAAAGGAAAATAAAAACATATATATCTCACGTACATGCAGATATAATTAAAATTATCAATTAAAAATTTTTAGTTTTTATTTTAAAGTTATAGAGCATGACTACAGACATGAAAACAAATGTGAGTAACCAATGTCTAAGAGTGGTGTGTGACCACAAGAGCGCTGCTGTCTATTTTACATTTGGTAAACGTAAACTCCCATAACAAATATTTGACATGTTTCGATTGAGCGCAGTAGACAATCACTCAACCAGCCAACAGTAACGCTACTTCTGTGGAATCGGTCCTGACAGGTCCAAATCAAAACATTCTGATTGTTCCATTATCAGAAAAGTTCGCAGTAGATTTGCTTGTTATTTACTTGGAAGGGATGAGGAAAAGGGATGAGGGGGAGGGGGGGGGGGGGTGCTACCTATGATGTTCATCTGCCATCAATACTAAGTACTTCACACAGTCGTAACCCGTATGTTTGTGAAAACATAATAGTATATAATAGTATATTTATAATAGTATAAAGAAAGCAAAAACACAGTTAGAAACATAACATAAAAAGTCTTTATGATATAAATATACGAGATAATTCAAAGATTTTTGTAAGAAATCCCCACCAATGTGTGGTTAATTTTTAGATGTATAAAGAAAAATTATTCTTTATTTAGTATGGATTAAATATATAAACTAGTCGTTGAATAAAAAACTATAATGTCAAAATGCTCCATATGGAATTACATCCAGTATTAAAGGGGATGTTCAATTTGTGTTGGAGAGACGTAGGAATATATGGATGTTGGTTTGTTCGGGGAGTTCATCAAGACAGCGTGCGGAAAGTGGATTAGCTGAATTGAACTGAGGCAATGGGTTTGATGCTTCTATCTCTCTGTGGCATGGAGACGACAGGTCAAAGAAAAGACTGTTAGCTTTGCTTTACAAAACTTGTCACCTATCTGCTAACACCAGTCAGTCGTGGCAAGACTAAAATGTTGTCTTTTGTCAACGGGATGATTTCAAGACAGAGCGAAAGTGAACGTATCAATAAGCAAACGTCAGGCTGTCACAAGAACGGAGACGCCATGAAAGGAAAATCACTCTTCTTAATTTCAGATAACCTTAAACGGAAGCGCCTATCAGGAATTGAGAAGGCCCATTTCGCTAACGCCACCCTTCCTTGTCGGTCACCTATTCAGGCATCGGAAGTTGAAAAACAAATCGTATCGGGGGATAACTTACAGAAAACTAGTGATAATAAAGTCTTTCTCTGCCTGACTTTAAATCGAAGTCACACATGTCTTTCATACTAACAAGCCGGACAAAAGCCATCCCGACGCGGCCTACAAGCGCTAGTGTATAACCTAAATTGCCTCTAAAATTGTGATTCTGAATTGTTTACTTCTGGGTGTGATATTGTTTTCTTTTGAAAGACACAAAAACACATGAACAAAACACATTCATGTTTTGCCCTCTGTTATAAGGCATACATTTCAGATTGTACAGAAGGCGATGTGTTCCATTCTGACAAATTTAGAGAAAACAGACAGTCAATCGAGGTTAAAACTCAAACTGATGTATGAACACTTGACACATATATTGTTATCAAATACAAACAAGCCATCGAACATGTGAAGGGTATTTTGTTCCTTAATACATCGGCTTCAGAAATCTATTTAAAAGGAAAACTTTTACCAATATTTAATATCAGACTGAATAAGTTGGCCAGATAGATCTTTGTGACACTCAACATTTGTACATTGGCGCATACACAAGTTAACAGTTGAACGCCAAAAGAAATGAGCTTTTTGTTTGATCGTGGTTTGTCCTGTGACTAAGGCAAGTTTGTTCGGAGAGTAGTAATGCTGTCTTTACTTAGCACTGGAGGAAGATTAACATTCCAACATTATCAAAACTCCTCACATTTTATGGATATGCCGTGATCGAAGTTCTCGCGAGAAGTCTGCTTTAGCGAGACTACTTCGTGGTGGATTCCAGGTCCGAGAAACCCTGAGAACAGGAAGCTCTCTGAAAGCCGCCTGCGTTTTTTTAAATGTTTCTCAACCGTAAACTCCAAATGTGTATCATGAATATTAAGTAATTTCTGGAAACGTTGCTCACATTTCGTAGGGAACATGGAGTTAGTCTGGGAGCAACAATGAACAACAAGGAGATGAATATGATTAAATTGGATAAGTGGCCGGGACTGATAATTCAGTTAGTTATAATTACACATATAATTTTATATCTTAATTATGGCAAGCTGGCAAAAATCTCACATTAAGTATTTTGAAATGTTTAGAGAAATTGTTGAAAGGACACTCAGCTGGTAAATATTACATTTTAAAACACAAACCGCACTCTCATTTCTATATAATATTGTATAAAACTGTCCAGTTCACGTGTCGAACAATTGTATTTTCGAATAGCAGCATGAATAGCTTGTCTACTTGATCAGCTTTCGACTCCAAACTTGGAACACAAGGAGTCAACAATGCATACTAGAGACTGAATAAATATCCACCTAAGAACTGCTCAAATATACCAGCTATCGACTTGAAATATAAAACATATAAAGAGCTGACAATGTCGACAAAATACTAAAACAATACCCCATCAACGTCATATTAAATTGTATAAGAATAGCAGCTACAAACAGTCTCAGTATAAATACTCGAAGGAGATACGTTTCCATATCTTAATTTTGAGTTCCCAAATTATGGATATCGAAACTAAATGTATTTAATTAGATGCTCTGAATTCCCATACTATTTTGGTCGTCTTGCTAATTTTAATTAACGCACCCATATATATCTCTTCATCACACAGGCACTGTGCGAGGAGGCTTCTTGCGCAAAAAATAAATTTCCTTTTCGCTAAATATTCCGATATATTTTCTATCTTTGGGAAATTATTCTACGAATATTGGAAGTAACTAAAGTAATTGGATTAACAAATAATATATAGCATAAGTGAAAGCAACGATCACGCACATTCTCGCGGTACACATTGTGATCCACATATTCGCTTCATTTGAATATTGAAACAAGAAAACAAATAAATTACATGTTTTATTGTAGAGACAGACAAGTTTGCTTGCCTTCATATTGTCAGCAGAGCAATGAACATATCATAAAATAAATGACTTTACTGTGGACAGTTATTGGAAACTGAAGAACAGCACAAGGGGCGCAACTCTGATACACTGATGTTGCTTGGTCTACACACTGTGATAGTCTGTCATAGTTACGGATATAATATTGATTAATAATAATAATAATAATAATAATAATAATAATAATAATAATAATAATAGGGGAAATATGTTTAGAAACCCGCAGGCCAATGAATTTATCAGTCGTCTACCTCAAAGTATAGAGTTATACATTCCATTTCAGAACGTACGAATATAAAAAGCCATATATACGTTGAATAAATTTTCAATCAATGTTCATTTACTAAATATTTTATCCCAAATGTTCTGTTAAGAAAAGCCTGTGGGGATTTAGGAAATATTTGTTTACTAGGAAGTAAACTCAAAGAAATTAAAAACAGTCACCAAAACAATGACTGAAAGAAGTGCTAAGAAAATATCCAAACATAAAACTATGTGAACATAGCAGTATATTTGACTGTTGACCTTCAATCGCTTTAGCAAAATAAGACAAAAAAAAATAACAAACAGTAATATTTTTATAACCTCAAAACTCTGAGATGCTCTCAAAATAATTTATTATAAAATCGGAATTGGTATCTGTTTAAATAAAGGTACGAGTGTCAGGAAAAACTGCAGGGGGGAGGGGGTGGGATGTCCTAATTTAAACATTCGTGTAATCGCTAAATGAGTGTTAATGAAAATTGGCAATTGGCGAATTCATTTTAAGATGGACTATTAATGATGTCCGAATAATGCATTGAGGCTTTGTGGAGATTAGTAATCGCTACCAGTTGATGGATCAGCATAATGGAGCGCTTAATCCCAGCTAATCCTCTAATTTCAACGTCCTATCAATAAAACACCGTATAACTATCGGAATAAACCGGTCGATCCTTGGCCGGTCTAACACTGTCATAGCTCCTAAATAATAGCGTTGTCGAGACGGGCAATTACCGGTTGTGCTTGTCAGAAGGGACTTTAAGAGAACATTAACTAGTAGTCACAGCGGTCTAAGTTGTATAATTTTCTCTCTCCCAGCTTCCCTCTCTCTCTAATATAGACGGTTTGGGGCGATTTAGAAAAGGTTTACATCGATTAGCAAATTCCCCGAGCCGAGCTTTTCCAAACGATTTCCTGAATGCAGCCTCAAGTACTTGATTGAAAGGCAACCATCGAGACTTCATATCAGTATTCAGTCGCCATTGTTAACAATAATCTTCTCCTTTAAAGTGAGGTTTGGAGCCTACACAGCTAATGGCATATTAGAACAGTGTAACAAGGAACGGGCAAAGTGGGAGAAGGGGAGATGCTGGGGGAGGGTGGTATATGGCGTGAAGAGGATACCAGAGTTTTAAATAGACTTTTATTCCACGCTTGTCTTACGCAAAATCAAAGAATCAGAATAGATGTTTAAGTGATATAAATGTTACAAATAATATAGATCCTTTTATATAGAGAGAAGATTTAAAATTCGACAAAAAAGAGACAGTATTCAAAAATATCAAGTTGACGCATATGATTCAAATTTTGGTTACCGTAGTGTACAAGTTTTGAACTTACTTAAATAATAATAATAATACTAAAAATATAATTAAAATGTAACATAAAAATACTCGATTTGGAATCCCAGTGAAGGTGGCGACATTTCCTTTATCTACATAAAAATAATAATAATAAAGCAGGAATAATAAAAAATAGTAATAATAATTATTATTATTTATTTCAGAAATGAGACAGATTTGATTTGATTTACTAGCATTATGGCCCATTTGATCAAAACACACAAAGTACAGATTTGTCTTTCTGAGGACAACCATGTTAATCAATGCGACTTAAAGGGTTGTTAATAAATACAACCATGTTGTTAAAGCTAAACAGTTTATTTTAACAAGTTACTAATATAACCCAATAGAAACGTCGAGAACGTCTCAGAAGCCATTAATACGATGTACTTTATAAACATAAGTAAAGGCAGTGGATGAAGCAACTAGGGCGAAATGATAGTTTCCGTGGCATCGTTAGAAAGATTGAGAATTATGTAATTTTTTTTTCTTTATCTAATTTACATTTTCCCTTTAGATAAGTCTTTTGAAGCGCAATTTGCCAAAACTAAGAGAGCCTCGCCTAAACAATATCAAAACAATGGAACATGGAACATGTTTGAAAAACGCTAATGTCGCCAGAGAACAGGGCACTGTGTTAGGGGAGGGTAGGGGGGCGGGGAGTATTATGGCAGAGTTGTCAGAATGAGCAAACGAGACATGTGATGACTATAATTGCTTATTAAACATAGTGGCGGCTCTCTCGAACGCGCACCCTCCGGCTCAAGTTGACATAAACAGAGAACAATCGCATCTTACTGGACACTACGCTCTCTCACTCAATTAAGATTTTGTTTGTCTTCCATACGGTAAAACGACCCAATCGTGTCCAAGTGGAAAATGAGGGAGACACTTAATGCAAAGCTCGAGAAGAACAGTGAGAGCAATCTGCTTCCAATCGAATGTCAGTCATGATAATTGCCATCCAATCAAAATTACTGAAGTGTATCATAGCCGCGGGCCATAACTGCCCCGTATGAACCGGAGTTAAGACAAACGACCCAATCAGATTCATAATCACGCTCGATTACTTTCTCGGTCTTCTTACGCATGCCTAACGTTTCCGATTGTCACCGATTTGACCTAAGTGCCACATAGTCTCTCGGATGATAATTTTAAGAGGCAAACGCATTAGCAGTAATTTTTTTCCTTCAATATTCATTTTATCTCCTTGTTAATTTAACTATTTTTGCAGCTTGATTTTATCCTGACATGACAGGTTGGTTGTCAAATTGATTGGCAACGGGCTTATGGTTGAGTTGTTTTAACAAAACATTTGATAAAAAAAGTTGTTTCGATTATCCTCAAAAAAACAAATTCGAATTTATTATAAACAAAAAGGAAAAAACAGCTATTCTCAACTGTATAAGTGTTTTCAAATAAATATTTCATTAAATCAAATTATAGTTTAACTGCAAAACCAAAGCTATTTTTTTTTTAAACTTTAACCTATTCGGTTTCAAAGCCATATACTTCAAAACGTTTGAACTTATTCAGATGAATATGTTCATATCCAGGTTCAAGGGTTTATTAAAAGAACGTTGAACTTATTCAGCTTCAATTTATACTTCGAAGTGCTTCAACCCCCATCAGTTTCAAAGCCATACTTCAAAATGTTTAGATTTATTTAATATAAAAGTCACACTTTCAAGTGCTTGAACCTATTCTGTTTCAAAGTCATACTTGGAAATTCCTTGACCTATTTAGTTTTAACGTCAAACTGCAACAGTTTCAGTTTCCTTGTTATACATCGAATTTTTAAAGGTATAACTTGGGCGTAAAATTACAGTAAAACAATAACATTGCCTTCCCGGTAGATTATACATATTTATTGTTGTACTACATATATATGTTTTTTAAAAAAGTCAAACTGGCGGAGGGAATAATTCAAACAGAGGAATCATCTCACATTGTTGATAAACTCCAAGATACAAGTTTCTAAATAGATAGTAATCTCTATTATT
>JAVFBW010185237.1:0-10513 GCA_034783835.1 Mopalia ciliata
ATTATTACACTTATTGAATTTATTTTCAAAGTATTGTTTCCTGGATTGTTTAATTAAACTATTAAGTTTATTACGATAAGCTCTGTATGTTGAACGTTTAATACAACAGTTGGATTTAAGTTGTTCTGGGTACAGTTTGTTTTTGTGGTAGGTGGAATTAATAAGTGCAGTGGAAATCCATGGTTTACGTATTTTGTATTTTTTTTTTGCAGGGTTTATTTTTGATACTGGAAAACAGTCATTATAAATTGTATCAAACTTGTTAGCAAATGTATGGAGGGCCGCGCTCGCATCAGTCAATAAGAGAACATCTTGCCAATCAGTGTTCGAGATTTTCTGATTGAATTTTTGATATTGGTCAATGGTTTTAGTTTGGAAATAATTTTGAGGCTTTTCTTGGGGAGTCTTCGCCTCACAGAAATCAACGTTGATGAGGGTGTCGATGTTGGTGATGGTTTTCCCATAGGCTGAGTTCACTAACAGCTCCATGGTTTAACCAATGAGTTATTTTTAGAGGGATCGGTATCACCTTTCTCGACGGGTTTGCGTCACATTGTCAGCAAACGCATCACCTGATAGATCTTTGTCGATAAAACGGGCTTGCCAATCTAACCATTGATCAGCGATGTGGGTGTTGGATTGGCGTAGTGTGAAGACCCTCTCAGTAGTTGTACGTAACTAACCGGCGTAGTGCCCCGCTAGCATATCTGACGCGAGGCAGGCGGGGTATAAGGCGTTCGCGTCAAACCCCACAATCTGTTGACACAGCTTCCCACCCCATATCTTGGTGACGCCGACCTCGTTGTGGCGGGTATAGGTGATCGAAGGCCCACCAACGATGGTGGACATCATCGTGTACCTGTCCCTGTCCGCATCTCGATCCTCCATTAGTGAGAAACAATCAGGTAGATTTTGAAAAACGTAGCGATCGCCACTTGAGCGTCTGTCGGTGGGCTACGTAGGGATACATGTAACATTTCACCATTTGAAGTCATAGTGTCGACTGTCCGGTGTTGAACCCGAGAACGGGGAGTTTTACCAGATGCTCCAGTAGTTTCGTCAACACAGCAGCAACTGAGTTGGTTTAGGTGTAGGTTGAACCGGTATCGGACCTAGAATCCGAGGGATCACCGTCGGAGACAAAACATCGTGAGTGCCGGTAGCCGGGAACGTTGGCGTTGATACTGACGCTCATCGGTATATGACGATCGATCCATACGGTTTTACTGGCGGTGTTGGTGGGATCTTTCGTCTCTAAGGGTCAAAAGTCAAAACAGGCCCAGTACGGAAAATGCACAGCTGCATGTTGCAATTACTATGCCCAGTACTAAAAAAATACTCAAAACTCATGCAATACTCGAATACGTTGTCTTAAACAACATTGACAGTACTCGTTAATAACAAGGGTTTAACAGAAACAAAATTAACCCTATTACACAAACAACAAAAAAATATATATAAAAAACATACGAAACATAATAGAAAAAAATAAATGGACAGTCCAGTTGACACAACATTAAGTTAAGTATATTTTTACAGCAACATCAGTTGAATCGGTGGCACAGTCTGAAACACCTTGGTCATCGTGGACGTGTGCTGACCCAGTGATCGACGTTTGCAGATCGCTTGTTGACCCTCGTCTTTGAGTGTAAGTTTGTAGACGCGATGTTGAGGTGGAATAACGTCTCCGCACGGTCTAGGCGACTGACGGATACCCCAATGAAAGTGTTTAGCCTCCATCTCAACATCTACCAAGTACATCTGGAAGTAGCCCTGTGCAGTTAACTGGTGGTGCTCCGTTTAGATGGATCGCCAGACATCAAAAGAAGCACAGGTTGTCTTTGAAGGGACAGTTCGAACCGCTGACGAGTGCGTACAGGCTCGTGGTGCTCAGCTCCCCCATCATAATCTCAGGTAATTTGTTCACGTAGAACACGACGTTGGTGACATGCTCTACAAACCACTTCGTGTCCGGGCGTTGTAGACGACCCCAGTTCATCGCATCGTGCGTCTTATTTGCAGAGGTATCTTTAGAAGTGCTGTGAAGGTCGCCCCGTTCTGTATTATGGGGTGGGTAACACCCGGGCGTTGTTGATGCCACGGTAAAAATACCTGATCTGGTTGGTCTCACGTTGCCGTAGGGATCAGCCCGTAGACGAAGTTTAATTTAAACACGGTCACTCTAGTCGTCCTAGATGAATTGAATCAAGTGATCCAGGACACGTTCTCCGTGGAGGCGAAAATTGTACCGGTCCGAACAGGTCCCCATGGTGAAAATGTTGCCGTATGCTGGACCAGTGCTGGCGGTACAGGGCAGCCCGTGTTCTTGGGTATAACGTCGAGGGGTGGTGGTAGGTTGGTGGGGTGGTGGTAGGTTGGTGGTAGGTTAACGACTCTGGCGGTGTGAATGGGCGCTGTACGGGTTGGTCGGGTCCTTTAAAAGTTTGGTGTTGTACCTCCATCCCCTCAACATAGGGCTGGCGTTGTTCGGAGAACAGAGGTTGAAGTGGGTCGTGGGGGTGCTTCTCTGGTTCTACCACATGACCACCTTCTTGAGGGGTAACCTACGTCGTCGTTTGCTCAGGGGCTGGTCATCATCACAACGACTCACGTGTGGATGACGCTTTAAATACATCCTTTAATTCATCAAAATAGCATAAACAGTGAAAATAGTAATCAAAGTCTTATCCTGTAGTTCTGAATAAGACAGACCCTTTATTATCATTTAATCCCCCTAATCCCAGTTTCTGCTCTCTTTACATGACAAATATCTAGAGTGAGTATCTCGCCTCACATTTCCCCACATACACCAGCGTGGTCTGTAACTGCAACGCTTTTTCTCACTGTTTTCTTAGTTTATCATGTTATTGTTTTGTATATAATGAATTTATGTGCAACATGGTCCGAGTTGGTCCACAGACAGAAGGTTAATTTTGACTTGAGAAGGTAAATAAATCTTAGTATGTATGCAGTTACAGTGCAAAAGGTAACAAAAATCACCCCCGCATGTGAACGATATTATCTTAACGGTCGTTTAAACAACGACTGTGGTAAATAAAGATAAGCTTACAGTTAGTCACTGTTTGTATTCTTTCCGATTTGATCCGGAGATCATTACATAGCTGTGGTTGGAGTAGAAATGCCAGGCATTCTCAGAGCCATTGTTTTTAATTTAACACAATTAATAACGTCCCAACGGGGTGCTTTTTGTCCAGGTTTCTCACTGTCGCTCTTCTACCAATAAATTTCAAAATTATCAAGTTTAAAAAATTTGATAAATTAAATTTTAACAAGGATATACCACCATTATTGGTAATGAGTATATTAAACTAATATACATATTATCAATGTTTAATACAAATTTACGTAACATCACGGAGTTTAGTAAACAGACAGTTGCATTCCGAGCCACCGAAGCTTTTCAAATGTTATTAAGGTCACCCGGCTTTAAACAAAAGCAGTGCCGTTTGCCCAATGTAAAAATAAATAAAATGTCCCTTTCTGTGCGTCACAAAACTACCGAAGTTACGCCCAACAAAACAGTGCCAAGTGAGACTGTATTTCTTGTCGAACTCTCCCTTGATGTAGGTAGCCCGTTTTTGGTCAGTGTCAAATTTGTCTAGCGAGTAGAGCAGGCAGTCAAAAGCGTCTTGCTTCATCTCGTCATCCATGTCCACTGCCTTGACGATTGGTCTCGGGTAACTCATTGTCTCTTTTGGACTGGAAATAGACGGAAAACTGTTTAAACCATTGATATAAACTACTGTTGACTACATTAGCGGTATCGATATCGTTTGGAAATTCTTGGAAGAAACGGAATTTGGAATGAGCTAATCAACCTATACATATTAAGAGCGTAAAACAGTTTCATGCACCGGCTATACTAACGGACAATTCATGCACCGGCTATACTAACAATTCATGCACCGGCTATACTAACAATTCATGCACCGGCTATACTAACAATTCATGCACCGGCTATACTAACGGACAATTCATGCACCGGCTATACTAACGGACAATTCATGCACCGGCTATACTGACAAATCATGCGCCGGCTATACTAACGGACAGTGCCAGATAGTTTCAAACTATTTTAGACTTTTTGACGTAAACATTGAGGCAGTCAGGCAAACACTAACGGACAATGCCAGATATTTCAAACAATGTTAGACGTTTTGACGTAAACATTGAGGTAGTCAAGCAAACACTCCCGAACACTGCCAGATATTTTCAAATAATGTTGACGTTTTGAGGTAAACCTCGAGGTAGTCAAGCAAACACTCACGAACAATGGCAGCTATTATCAAACTATTTTTGACGTTTCGACGTAAACATTGAAGTAGTTAGGCAAACACTCACGAAGAATGCCAGATACTTTCATACTATTGTAGACGTTTTGAGGTAAACATTGAGGAAGTCAAGCAAACACTCACGAACAATGCCAGATATTTTCAAACTATTTTGAAGTTTTTACATAAACATTGAGGTAATCAAGCAAACACTCAAGAACAATGCCAGATATTTTAAACAATGTTAGCCGTTTTGAGGTAAACATTGAGGTAGTCAAGCAAACACTCCCGAACACTACCAGATATTTTCAAACAATTTTGACGTTTTGAGGTAAACCCTGAGGAAGTCAAGCAAACACTCACGAACAATTGCAGCTATTTTCAAACTATTTTAGACGTGTCGACGTAAACATTGAAGTAGTTAGATAAACACTCACGAACAATGCCAGATATTTTCATACTATTTTAGACGTTTTGACATAAACATTGAGGTATAGTCAAGCAAACGCTCACGAACTATGCCAGATATTTTCATACTATTTTAGACGTTTTGACATAAACATTGAAGTAGTTAGGCAAACACGTGTTGTTTTCCGTGAGCTTTGCATTAAACCAGTCCTGCTTACTTTATCCTATTTTTCTTTAGTAAATTTACACCTGATGACGATACAGGCATATGTATCATCGAAACGTTGTGTTCTATCACAAAACAAGAAGTGGTTATCGAAAAATTGTATAATTATGTTACTCCACTTCTTAATGTCGTTCAAAACTTTTGCTTTTATTGTTGCATTAAACCAGTATTGTTCTTGTTTTCTTTGCATTAAACCAGTATTGTTCCTGTTATCTTTGTCTTCTGTTGGGTTTTTTAAAACATAAAACCAGTATTATTTTCTTTTTGGGCAGTTGAGGTGCATAATGTGATCCTTTCCAGAGAAAATGATTAAAATATTAAATTTAAAACTAGACCTCACCTTATCTAGTGAAAGCTGTGTAAATGTTTTTTGTTTAGACAATTTTGAGTGTTGTTCTTTATCTTTTGAACCATTCATTCTTTACGTTGATTTGATATTAAACCAGTATTGCTTTATGTTATCTTTGCATTTAACCGGTAATGTTTTCTGTTGTCTTTGGATTTATACAGTAATACATTCTATTATGTTTGCATTAAACCAGGATTTTTTTCCTCTTATCTTTGTTGTCATATTTGCGTAAAACCAGTAATGTTTGCTGTTATCTATGCATTAAACCAGTATTGTTTTCTGTTATTTAACCAGTAGTGTTTGCTGTTATCTTTTCATTAAAACAGTAGTGTTTGCTGTTATCTTTGCATTAAACCAGTATTGTGTTCTGTTATCTTTACATTAAACCAGTACTGTATTTTGTTATCCTTGCATTAAACCAGTATGGTGCTTTCTAGCTAGAACAGCTTATAGAATTCGTAAGTCAACTTACCTTAGGCTTATCGATACAGAATCTGCAGGCTTATACGCGTCACTTTCCAATGATAAAACAGTTGTTGGGTTGTTTCACCTTAATGACTAACAATTGATACTTTATGATACTGTTATTTCCTTTCCGGCACTCTTAATACAAAATAACGACCTTTTTCTATTCGAAAATTGACATTAGGAATGTGATACCCACATGGCAGCTAGTCAAGGTTAACAGGGTCCATATATCTTGGAATAATTAAATGCGCAAACCCCTAATCAAAAATAAACAAAACACAAGCAAAATTAGTTTTTAGCATCGAAACAAACTGGCCATAACAAGGACACAACCTGGCTTCAACAAGGACACAAACTGAAATGGTAATTGGTACAGCAGCACAGCTTGGTGTCCTATAAACGCTCACAACCAGTAATTGACACAGTATCACAGCTTTAGTATCCTACAATTGCTCATAAACCGCAATTGACACAACAGCACAGCGTAAAGGTAATATTAACTCTACCAAACAAAATTTGACACAGCAGCACAGGGTTTAGGTCCTATAAACGCTCTCAAACGACAATTGGCACAGCAGCACAGCGTTAAGGTCCTATAGGCCTCCGCACCAAAACGCAATCAAATGGGACACAGTTTTTCCGGTTACTAAAAACACTCTGTCGAAGTGGAATTCAATTTAATCGGCGACCTTTAATCATATCTGTATATTGGTCGCGATCCAGTATTTATCAATATTTATAAAGGCTTATGCACGTTAACACGTCTTGGCATGTTGAAATAGAATGTATATATGTCTTAACCACGACATTCACAAATACTGCCTTCTTTTATATGTTTATAGATGCAAAGAAAGGTGCCTTTTATATGCAAATTATTAACGTACTAGGTTTTCAGAGGAACATTTTAACGGACCCGATCAGATCGCAGAATGTTGTGGAGTTAAGGCTGTGAATATGTGAACTGAAGATCGTTTTCACCACGACGGTACTGCCTGCATGTTCGACTTAAGCATACAATGTTTTGAAACTATGTAAAGAAATTGTAAAGAATAATATCAGTTGGGACTAGGATCAAAGGTATTGAAAAGTCAGTCAGTAATGTACACAGGACTGACGCTGAATGAAGTATGTCAGTAGATAGGTATACGTTTCTCAATCTGCTTAACCTGGCGATATTCTCGTTGCATGGTAGGCCTATCATCTTTACGCTTAGTTTCGCGTAAATCAGTCTCTTCTTGTGTTAACTTTGACAAGGACTAGATGGCGTAAGACCACTTTAATGAACTTGCGTTTTATCACCCTCAAATATTGTTCTTATTTACAATGGGGTGTTGTCTTGTTTTATTTTTTCTGGTCCTGGACATTTGGCTTTGGTGGAGTATATATATTGGATATTTTGCACGATTTTGTTTTTATCTTTAAATAACTTATCAAAGTTGAAGTTTAATACCTCGCCCCAAGAGTTCTCAGGGTGCAGACATTTTTGTCGTTTTTTAGTAGATTTGACGTAAAGGAGATTAATGGCCCTCAAAATTCGATTTCAACTTCAAATTATATATTTAACCCGGAACGATTTTATTTTCTTGTAAACCAAATTTAAGAAAAAGAAAGTTATTTTTGTGATATTCATCTTTGTTTCTACTTTTATGTCCGCATTTCGAAGGGCTCAATTTACATATACATGTATATAGGTTATTTTTCTTTAAAAGGACAACACTGAAGCCATCTTTATCACCAGGGAATTCCCATGTTATATAATATGTACCTCCTAGGAGAGAAGAGCTACAATCCCAACTCACGTCACACTACTCGCCACAACATACTAGCGAGTAGAAAATGGGGGCTTAAACTAAAGTTCTTTACTTTAGTTTTAGCAGCTCCTTAATCAGCCTGAAAAAATTACTAAAAAAATATCCAGCGGAATCTGAAAGCTGATATGCTATTTCTGTATTGACATACGGTGTTAACTTCTGGAGCCTATGGCGGCTTATGGCAAATTAATAGCGGTCTTGCGCCATATAACCGAGGTCACAGTTAGAGTCTGGTTTACGCGATCACGTATATTTATTCCCCGGAAACCTCTTTCATATGTATAGACTATTCCTAAACTTAAAGCGATACTCCCGGCTGAACTGACCCCTATATTCCTTGAAAGGTTACCCTTAAATATACTTAAATATGGCATCGACTTATCGTATTTTGGTTTTATAAAATAACCCGAGGGTTACAGATATATACCTTCCTACGACCACTGGCGGCTGACGTTTTGGGCGTGGCCAGCTCTGTCCTGACGTCACGCGACAAACACTCTTGTGTTTTACGGGGTTAATAACATGTGTGAACCAATGACCTATATAGGTCAACTGTCAAAGGTTTAAACAGGCGACTCTACAGGTCTCGTGACGAAATTTAGAGAGCATAATTGAACACAAGAAATGATGCCCATTTTACATATATGCATTATATTGCAGCACGGAATATCAATTTAAATTAATCCAATTTAATTAAGGAGTGCATTGTTGTCTGAACCTGAAACAGAAGAAAATTGTGATATTTCTACTCATCCCGGACTTTAATTGATTTTAAAAACAAAAAAATTGCGTCCGAAGCCAGGCGTAAATTTCTGAGTGGTATAGAAAAGTTTCAATCTTTTTAGATTAAGCTCTCGCAATCATTATGATCATCCTCGACCAAGGTGAATTAATCTCGAATATTGATTGATTGATTGATTGAATTTGAGATTTTTTGGAGTTAATGCTCATCAGAACTCCACCAAACAAGACTATGACAGAATAGTACACATAATACAGTGTATTACCGGTACTGACATTCTCATGGGGAGAGTAAACCCTGTTAACAGTAGGATATATTTGTGAGTAAAAATATATATTGTACTGTTACCTCAAAGCTTCCATATAAAGTTATGTATTAAATACAATATCATTAAATAGGTATTACATGGTTATAACACGCCTGGCATCAGCCTTAATGAGATATTTCGCCAGCATACACAGTTCTTTCAGAGAATAACATTTGTAATAATTTGTATACAGACGGCTTTATCCAATAATATTGTTTTACATGTACATTATACGAAGATCTTTGAAATTAAACTTTTTAGTTTTCACCTAGGTTGAAACGTCATCACCTAGATGAAAGGAAACGTTACCACCTAGGTGGAAACGCCATCACCTAGGTGGACACGTTACCACCTAAAACGCCATCACCTAGGTGGACACGTTACCACCTAAAACGCCATCCCCTAGGTGGAAACGTTACCACCTAGGTGGACACGGTACCACCTAAAACACCATCACCTAGGTGGACACGTTACCACCTAAAACGCCATCACCTAGGTGGAAACGTTATCAAAAGAAATTCAAGAACTAAAATTTGTTTAATGCCGTCTATGAGCCACTGTAAGATATAGAACTTAGACATAGTTTCCGTCTGACCTCGGATTCGTGAATATCATTATCTAAATGAATTATTTAAGCTAATTGTAAAACACATTTCATCATGCAATGTCTTTAGTATATAGTTGTTATTACATATTATCTTATATTCCATGATTTTACATTTTCTTTATAACAGCATGGGGCTTATACTAGCTAAGAATATACCATGATATTGATGGTACCTGTCTGTACAGTTAGCATTATTTTGCAGAATCGAAGATGAATTTTCTCAATTTCAGGTGCATCGTGAGTAACCCCATATCCCATGCTTCACACCCGTAGTTCGATAAACCAGGCACACACCTATCAAATAATGATAATCAAGTATGAATAGTAATCATAGTTTTCTATTTAATTTAACAATGCATACGTTGCCCTTTCGCCTTGTTTAGCCAGACGGGATTGGACAGATTTATAGTTACGATTGTAACTGAATACCTGTCCTAGATAGATAAATGAATTTAGTATTTCTAGCGGTTTCTCGTTAAGGGTGAATTGACCTTCAGGGGATATCCATCCTTATCCAAAGAAAGCTACCTTGGTTTCGAGGTCCCCACGCCTTGCCGTATGACTATATATAGGCTATTTATAAGCTTTTGCAATTCGGCTCGACTCTCTGAAAACACAACAGTGTCATATACATTAATAAAAACCAATTGGTATTCCTTACTATAAAAGACTTTATAGGGACCTACTGTATGGAGTCAAATGCGCGTCTATAATCGATAAAACAACAGAAAAACTTTTTTCTTGTTATGTACTTATTTGTTTTTTTATACTGTTGAGCGCAAAATGTGCATCTGATTTCAAAGTCTGTTTGAAACCTAGATCTGCGTCACTTATCATTGCATTGTTCTCCTGTAATTTATAAAGTCGATTATTTAATATGGACGTAAATAATTAAGCCATTTGACTGGCCAGTGTAATAGCCCTGTAATTCTGTACCATATTGATATTTGTATTTTTGTGAGTTGGCAAAATAACCCCCTTCGCACAGAGGCAATAGCGTCTAAACATTTTCAATTAACATTTCATTTAAATTGCTGTCCAATCCTGGTTACTTTCATGCGTGACCATTCTGAAGATGGGAGGTAACTCCGGTACTTTTACTTTGAAATTTGCTCCACTGATCTGCTTCAACATGCTGAACTTATGTGAAATCCACAGTAAATATTTATTTTCATACATGAACAGTTTTTCGCTTATGAGAAAAAAAACAATGTAATGTTTGTTTGTTTGTTTGTTTGATTGGTGTTTAACGTCGTACTCAAGGATATTTCACTTATATGACGACGGATTGTCCATTTCACAC
>JAVFBW010185248.1:0-10513 GCA_034783835.1 Mopalia ciliata
ATAGTGGTACAAAAATGTCAGATTCTTGATTAAGATTTGAGTCTAATGCTTGTCACCTAGCTCTATTTGCGATCTGAGCAGGACATTCCGCTGAACATTCTAGGTGATCCAATCTAACCTTATCCTTTATCCAATATGTAGCACATATATGAACCACTTGACGCACAGCGCCTCTAGTAGTGGCTGAGTGGGGAGCACTTTGACTGCATTTATTACGCTGAAATCCAGAACAACACCAAACATTTTCTGGATCATGAAATTTGATGTGTTTGAAAGCATACGCGGTGTGGATGAAAATAATTGGCGTTTCCGTAAAATATGTCTTGCCAACATAGGCGTTTCTAGATCTTTACGATCATCACTCCACGTTCTCTGACCCAACTATATCTGCCTTAACCAAGCCGCGTAAAATTCTAACAGCCCTTCCCACTCATAACATGATTGATTATAAACTATCGTCTTGAGCAAAGCCAAGCTACCCTCTTTTTCAACGCTTGGAGTTAAATTATTCATAAGTATCTCTAATTCCCTGGCGACAAACATTTGAAAATTAAGATAACTAAAGCTTACATCCTTGTTAACATAACCAAATTGACGACAAGAATGTGGCCAATTTTGTTGAAATCTGAGTCTATCGGCTGATTTGGCATTAATACCAGATTTACGCCTTCGGCTAGAATGGACAGCATTACCCATATCCTATAGCTTAGTCTTAGAATTTGTAATTTTCAGTGAGTTAGGCTCGTCCTCAGACGCTGAGTCGTCTTCCAATACATTAACTTCCATTTTCATAATCTGATCGTAACTATGGTTATCATCCATTAAAAAGGATCACAAGTACCAGTTGAGTCATCAAATCCGGTGTACAGCAGACTTCACTGGTCTATCATTGGATAGTTCAAAACTGGCTGACCAACCATAGAGCAGGAAAACATAGCAGCACAGGATTTGATGACCAAGTCTTTTAAATAGCTTCCAAAATAGTGATTTAGGGGGCTTGATAACAACAAAAAATGATTGCGACTGTACTGTAAAATTTCCCAGGAACTTAACAGTGTTGAATCAGGCCTTATTTTTTCATGCGAACAGTCGTTCAGGTTACGTGGAGGTTACACAAACAAAAATTCGTACAAGACCATGTGCATTGGATGACTACTGTGTTTTCATATGTTCTACACTAGATAGCCAGAAAAGGATTCTCATAAGCTGTCAGAAATATTTTTTATGATAAATAAACTTATAATATGATTAGTCTAAGTATGAACCATTTCTTGCTTCATTTGAGTAAAAAAAACCAATTAATTTACCAACTAAAAATGAAAAATGTGACCTGGTTGGCTGGCCCCGGCTTTCCAGCCAATCAAAAGCATCGTTGGTCTATGGTCTTGTTTAGCTCTATAGATGTCAGCTCATGTTGTTGAAAGTTCCTAATAAATGAAACGCAACAGGCTTAATTTGGATAACTTTGTTAAAAGTTTGCATTAACTGCACCCCAATTGCTGTGATAATGACCGGATTAACTCTTTGTCTTGATGAAGCCACTCAGACAGTTAAGCATGTTGCTAAAACAACACTATTTAAATATGACAGTCGCGACTTGTTTAACCCACCCACGGAGCATTCACAGCTTGGACTTAATTTTTTAATGGTATTTGCTTACAATCGGTAAACATGAATTGGTACCAGTTATAACCTGTTTACACGGTTTATTGTGATACATTAAAGCGTAATTACACTGTATATTTATGTAACCTACATACGAGAACGACCGTTTGCGCGTAACCAATGATAGGTAACGTGGGTTTTAATTCACGCGAACGGTAAATCAGTTACGCAAAATTTTGAAAAAATAAAGCCTGTTGAATGATTTGCAGGACAAAATTCTTATCAAAATGTCGGGCCAAGTATTTTAATAATTTTCACCCGGGCTGACAGCGATAGGTCTAAAGATATAATTATGAAGCATGACAAAGGATTGAGGGCCACAAAGACATTACACAAGACATAATTAATAGGCTGTAGGCAAAACATTTATTCAATTTGTTCATAATGAAATTAAAAATTTGTGACAATATACCCTCTGCCATGATGGTGATTTGAAATAAGACAATGGTCTTTATGCTGCCAAAATAGCAACAATAATAGCTGGACAAAGAGACAAGGGTGTCATATAAAACAAGCGGGTCCAAAAACAAGGCACACAAGGCTCGGAGCGAGACAATTCTTTAAGAAAGCACAGTTCTTTCACAAAACAAATAAAATTATATTGGTCCAATCATTTTATACTTCACCTCATATCATCAACAATTAATAGCATCAATTTAGAGAACATTAATTTATTAAATCTATAAATTCATTAATTAAGCCTAACAAGTCTAGATGCGTAGAATGGCAATAAAAATGCCCCACGACGGAGGCCTACAGAGGGTAATTCTATAACAATTAGACGATGAATCACTAGAACTACACAACGAATACTGGTCGTGTTTTAAAATATAAGCGATGCTGTCCCACCAAAATGAAGGTGCGAGTAGGGAGGGTGACGATGAATACACAATGAGGGATCAGCAATGAGCAATGCACACAGCCCTTTAACTCTGCCAACAAGAAGCTGATGGGTAAGTCCTGCTAATAGCGCCACTTCAGCATTTATGGGAAGTGTCTTCATGACAAAGGGGTCCTTAAAAATCTCGTTAAAACTTCAGCTCCATCATCAGGCGATCATGTCGACGGCCAGTAAAGCACCCTTGAGCATGAGAGCTAGTTTTGGCGTAGGTGGATTTAGTCCACGAGAGCTTCGATACCGTTTTCAACCTTGCTTTCCGCATTCTTTATTTCCTCAATTGTAAAGTCCTTGACCGTTTCAATTTTTGTTTCTCCTGAAAGTTTCAGATCTTCAAGCTTTGTTGTAGTTATCTTCATTTCTTCCTTAATCTATAAAAAGAAAGTTGACATGGAGACTTTAGATAAGTCATGAAAACCTACAAACAAATTTAACTCCAGTAAATCACTTTTACTTTTAGATTTTTTATTGTATAGATATAAATACAATATAAATGTCAAAAACCCGCCAGGCACTGATCAAGGGGAGGGAACTTTCCAGTACTGACACCTCTGCCGACATCCCATTGGATTAAAAGCAAGCAAGAAGTGAGGGATGAATATATGAAAGATGGGACATTTTGACCAGGATTAGACTATACTTTTTTGAGAAATTATTACAGTTGATGGATTACAAGCTATGCCACTTGGTTAATGAGTCTAATTTCAACTACATTGTTAAACAGGGTTATATGATTGGAGAGAGGAAGAGATTACCATAAACAATTTGTTCAAACTGTTAAAATGATCATTAACAATTAAATATAAACTGTTATGAAGAATGGGACTTTCCAAAACGACTTAATTTAATTGTGGTTAAAGCAGTGCTCTAGTGTATTCCCCTTTTTAGGGCGTTAATGTACCCAAACAGCAAATAGTCACAGCAACATAATTATAGAAAGTTACGGGTGATTAGTTGAAAATATAATAATCCTTCCGTGCTTAGTGATGACAGCAGAGAACACTGCCACTAGTTATATAGCAAATTTCTCAAAACATTTTATTTTTAGAAGCAGTAAGAAAATAATAGCGGCAACATTAATAAATGAGTTAAACCAAATGAACCAAGTGAGAAGCCAAAAATGAACAAGAATGAATAATAATCCCTGACAGGAAATATTAGTATAAAAAGTGACAATGTAAATAAAGACCGATGTTCAGGCCCTTCAAGCAAATTTCATTTCTTCAGGAGTGTAAGAGCAACAACAATAATTCCAAAACCAGCTAGTTAAAATGAGGATTGCTGATTGGATTAGTGAGGATTGCTGATTGGATTAGTGAGCATTAATGGGGATTAGCAGGTGGCTGGGACGTCCAGTGAGGGCTTAGTACTGGTAAACTTCCTCACCTCTTTTACCACAACTTTAGTGGTGGCCTTTGTGTCGTCATCCATATTCTTAATCTCTTTAGTCACTGTAAAATAACATCCATAATATTCAAGTGCTTCTCACCACTGATCAAAACAATTACGCTTTGTTTCTTGCTCTTCTATTTCAATTAAAGACACTTCAATTTACAGTTTTGGCTGATTATCTTTTATGCCATGCTTAAAGGGGAAGACCACACCAAAACTCTATAAATAAGTAAAACTTTTTGTGTGTAATACAATACATTAATTTCCATAATCTGATCGTAACTGTGGTTATCATCCATTAAAAAGGATCACAAGTACCAGTTGAGTCATCAAATCCTGTGTACAGCAGACTTCAATGATCTACCATTGGATACTTCAAAATTGGCTGACCAACCAGAGAGCAGGAAAACTTAGCAGCACAGGATTTGATGACTTAACTGGTACTTGTGATCCTCTTTTATGGATGATAACCAGAGTTATGAAAATGGAAATTAATGGATTGTGTTACACACAAAAAGTTTTACTTATTTATAGAATATGGTATTTCCCTTTAAGGGTATTGCTTTTATGACTGCGGTGTATTCCAACAATAATTGACACTAGCACAACCAAGATGTGAAGCGCTTCAATAATGTTGGAAAGTTAATTTTCCACCAGTGCTAAGTAAACCCAGCATTGCCACTCTTCAAACAAACTGCCCTTAGTCAAAGAGCCATTAATATTTCAGAAAATTTATATATATTTCGTGTGCTTCAGTTTGCAATACAACATTTCTTTTACTTTTGATGTTCAAAATTTTAACATAGCGATAAAATCTACACGCGTATATATTTACATACTGGATCAAAATAAAAATCTGTTGTTTTTTTTTTCCATTTGTAAGATTAGAGTTTTACACTGCATTTGAGATGATTTCACTCATGACTGGTGAAGGAAAGCACATTCTATTTGATGGCCCCTTAGCCATGAGAACAAATGCAACAGGAAACTCACTCCAACTGCCTGTTCCCAAGTTATCATTGTTTGATTGGGGTTTTACACCATACTTAAGGTAATTTCACCTATATGACAGCATGCCAACCGAATGTGTGAAAGAAACCACCTTTGACACCCTTGGCAACAAAGACAAGGCAAGATGTGATACAGAGACATCATGAACAAATCGGCTTCATGTTGCCCATTGCCTCTGAAAGCCCCAGGGCAACATGAAGCTCTCTCGGCTCAAAAGTTAAAAACGAGCTGCTAACTAAAACAAACATGTGAGGACATCATAAAAGGATTTACCTGCCCCAACAACGATCTCGGTTGTAGTTGTAGTGGTCACATGGTCGGCACTGTTTGTACTTGTGTCAACTACATCAGGGCTGTAAAAAATCAAAACAGGACATTAATGCCACACTGATAAAAATTAACTGAATGGGGCGTAACACTGTACTTCAGGTTATTTTATTTATAAGAGAACAAACCAGTCCGATGGGTGACAAAACCTACTATACACTATGGCCATGAACTGACAAATCAGGGCAATCACACACTGTAGACAACAGTGAGAAGAATTACTCACCATTGACCCAAAAGCACAAGACAGCTCATATCAACAACAAACAATTTAAAACTGGTATGGATTGAGTGGATGGCTGAAGGGTATTTCACTTATTTGACAAGCGGGCGATACATTTAAATAGGATCATTAGGCTTTGCTTGGTTGTTTGATTGGGGTTTGATGTTGTACTCAAGGGTATTCCCCTATATATTACAGATTGTCTCCTTCACTGCTTCTTGCCTTATTATGGAGGAAATCCAGGACGAAACCTTGTAAAAACCACCTGACATTGTCAGAGCCACATCATGTGACTCACTCATATACCGAAAGGTAGACAGACGGACTTGATCCTGTGAATGGTAAACTGGAATAGGATTAGGAAGCGCACACAATACCATTAAACCACGTACCAGGACCCAAGTATTAAGGAGCAGAAAATTAACAAATATTAATAACTGGAGGAACTTACTTGACAGTGACACTATCCACGGTGATATCAGCCGTTGTGTCAGCTCTGGACTCATTCTGATCCTCTGTAGTAGACTGTTCTAACTGATCGCCCTCACCGGTTCCCTCACTACAACAACAACATACCACATTACTAACAACATTCAACTGCAATTGTCTCAAAAAATATAAAGTTGAACTGGGATAACTGTACAGAGAATTATTGAAGGAAACTGCATTAAGGTGGAGTTTCTTTGAGAATATCTTACATAAAAAGTGGATTCAATTTTGACAAAAAAATAAACGTCAAAAATGTAAACAATTAAAAAAAAAAAAATTAACCAAAAATGTGGAAGCACGAATTTGACAAGAGAATTAAAACTCATTTGCCGTAAAGATGTATTAAACAATATATTTTAGTCCCTGCTTAAGGGTACTTCAATTAAATGATGGCAGTGTTCCAACAATAATCGACACTAGCACAACCAAGATGTGAAGTGTTTCCATAAAGCTGGTAAGTTAATCTTCCCCCTGCTAAGACAGCATCAGAACCTTTCAACGAATTGCCCGTAGCCAGAAAGCCTCTCTAAATTGTATATGTTTAAATTCGTTATCATGTCCCAACACTAAGCCGTGTATTAGGGTAATGACACCTACCCAATTTCCTCGCTATCCTCGGCGGCAGTGACTTGAATAGCGGGCGTATCGGGGGTCGGACAGACAGCAACTTCTGGTTCAGGTTCGGGTCTCATACCCTCCTTAAGTTCTAAATCACACAGTGGCCGAGTCATAAGCTGAGCTGACAGTGAGACACGAATAAACTCAGAAGCCGAACTCAGATGAAATCCCTGACCATTCTTTGTGAAGGTGAAGGAAGAAATACCACTAAAAAACAAACAAGGCAATGTTTTACAAATGCATTCAATTATACAGCAGTTTTTTTAAGTGATTAATTAGTGTTAAGTGCTGTTTGAATTGAGGGGATGTATGCTAACACTAAACAACCAAACTATCACAATAACTGTACAATGTAATGAGGGCTGCAGCGTCAAGAATTTATATTCAATTAAAAAAATCAGTCTCATTAAGTTGGGATCATACGGCGGGCTGTGAAACACATGTTCACAGAAGAGCACAAAAAAAATTGACAAAAATTTTGTTTTTCCTTTTTTTTAAAATAAATCCGAAATATTTATTTTTTTGAGAAAAGTAAACAGGAAAACTAATCTAACATATGATTGTCATGGACTAACCACTCAATATCAGTAACCATTACAGCATGAATACAATAGATCCCCAAAACTCACTTGATATCTTCTTTACGTAAACAACCTGGCTGTAGTAGCTGTCTACGAAGGTTAGGAATTGAGTATACACTTAGATCTCCCAGGTTGGTTAGACAAGCTACATCAAACTCATTGTAGTTTTCATCTGAAATATTGAGAACAAGGGAATTAAGAAAGCAGTTAAGAAAGGTCACTGGTCTGACACCCTGGTAAATCAGTATTAACAATAAGCCTATCTATTTTATAGCATTTTACTTTAAATGGGCAGATTATACTTCACTTCTATACAATGGCTTAGCCAGAAATCAAAGGTAGGGTGTCCAAAATGGTCATTTTGCTTCACTTTTGAAATAACTGGGTGTCCACTTTTGACAGTTTTCCTATCTATGAGGCAATTGTTCACTTCAGGGCGTCCATTTGGACGGGTGTCTGCCTAAGCCCATGCTTCTATAGAGAGCACGCTTTAATGATTCCAAATTTATTATACATTTTGCAAGAGAAATAATTGTTACAAAATCCCATTAAATATTATGTTTTTGCACAAAAGATATTGTTTTAGTGCTCAATAAAGACACACTATTAATGATGTTTGAATGTGGTTTTAACATCATACTCAAGGCTATTTCACTTCATTGATGATAGATTGTACATTTAACGCCGTTCCTAGCTGGAGGTTGAAAACATGAACCACCCTCATGATTGCTGGTGCAACATCATGTGATGCAATCATATACCAAAGGGTACCGGACATGTAAGCAGGACATTGAAGTAGGATTATTAAACAGACACGCTGCTACTGCTGAAATCAGGTCTTACCACTCTTGCTTCGGAAGTTGACGAATTCCAACCTGCGCACCCTTGATCCATCCACAGCTGTCAGCTTACATTTGTGTGCTGGTTTGAGATGGGGTAAACTGAACAACTGAAATATACAAAATTGCAAATAATGGTCACACATCCATGGTAAGGATACAATAATATTTGTATTTCAGGAAATGAGCTCTTGTATGAAATATAACATTTAATCGATTCCTTACAATTCTTCCATAAAATCACCAAGTTGATTATCATGATGGAATAACACATCCTGTATTGGTCATCAGTTTGTGTGTTTGTTTGGTGTTTAACGTTCTACCCCAAGGTATTTCACTTATATGCAACCAATTGGCCACTTCACATTGAGCCTTGTATTTTTAAGGTGGAAAAACCGTGAGGAAACCTTGTAAAAAACACCACCGCGATTGCGGGAGCCACATGGTGTGACTTACCCTTACACCGGATGGTTGACAGGTGGACTAGATCCAGTGAACGGTACTTCGAAGCAGGGTTAATAGGGGCACTCGCTACCACTAAGCCAAGGCCGTAGGCAGGACAACTTAGAAAATGCAAAAATGTGAGTTGTTTTTTATAATGTTTGAAAGTTAATCTTCCTTCAGTGCTAAGTAAAAACAGGATTTCTACTCTTCAAACAAAATGGCCTTAAACAGAGAGCTCTGAAAAATTAAGCGTACCAATTAAGCACCATATGTAAGGGAATATTTACCTTGAATTGTTCTTCAGAGCATATGACAACATGGTGACTTCCAGACATATCAGGAGCCTTAGCCCTCTCATGCTGGACTTCCAGAGCAGCCGGTAATACTCGATCTTGTTTGTCTAATACAGCAATAGAGATGACAGGGGCACGGTGACGTAATTTGATCTCCTTGGCCAGTACGGCTGTTGCCAAGCTATCTGGTCGTACGTCACTGGCAGGGACAGTTATCGTGTAAATGAGAACTGTACCTGAGTTCGTACCTGCCCATAGAGTAGCTGTGTGATGAGACCCTGAACAAGAATTAAAAAATAAGATAAATAAAATGCAGGCGTGAAATTTCTACAGCAGATTTACCATCTAAAGTCTTAGTTCGAGACCGGCCCAGCTGTCATTCGAGAAGGGCAGATTTCTAAAATTGGTTAAAATGACAAAAATGTAATGCAGAATTTTAAAATGGAAAAGATAGGAAAACGGAAAATTTTGAAAGACAAAATTTATCAGAATAGGGATTTCTGACAGGCAGAATGTAAACCTCAGCTAATAGTTTCGTCAACTGTTCCTGAAATATTTCTCTTTTTCAGTTTGATAAGGGTAGTGCTTTTTTCAACATCCTTGAAGGACACAAGAACGAGTGCAATTTCTACTTTCTATGAAACAATAGAAATCTAGCATCAGCCAGAAATAGTTCTTACCATGCAAAACAAAGGTTTCAGCGAAGTATAAGCATCGAACTAGAGAAGCTTTAAAGTCTTCTGTGCTTCGGGCTTCTACTTGTCGCTCTACTGGTTTACGTTCAGTCTCCTCGGTTGCTGCAGGGCTGGCAGTTGCGCTGGTATCGGCAGCTGTTGGTTCAGCGGCAGCAGCCTCGGCTCCTTCAGCTGCTGGGGTCTCCTTCTGTTCAATACCCTTCTTTGGGCTCTCCTTTCGGGCCTGTTCTTCAGCTCGCCTTCTCTCAGAGCGTCTGTGCCTCAAACGCCTGAATGATTCCCTTAGCGATTTCTTAAAGGATTTCCTCCTAGAAATACTGGAGTCTTGAGCAGCCCCAGTCAAATCTGAATGGTAAGACAAATGGTTTTAACATTACAAAAATATCATTATTTTGCAATTTATCTTTAATCAAAATCATTCAGTTTACGTCTCAGATCTGTACATTATAATTCAATATGTATGTTTTTAAGTGAAAAGATCTTCTCTTTTTTTAAATTCTTTTTTGTCTTTAACGAAAAAATTTTATATTGTCAAAACCAAAGACTATTTAATTAATTTTTTTTTAAACATTTCAAAGTAATTTGGAGCCAAACCTACCATTAGGGTTGAGAGTACACCTGGTAACAACTTCTTTCTTCTGAAGGTAATCAAAGAGAGCAAAGCCATGGGCAGTACCGGCAGCAACTCTGTAAAGACAAGTTATCAGGATTATTATTATGATTGGCTTATTTGGGTATTTTAGTTACACTGTCAATTAGTCTATTACTTACTCTGTCATACTTTAAACAGAAGAGAAAAAAAAGATTTATCTGTGGGGTTTAACACTGTATTTAAGGTTGTGCAAAACAATATGTGAAGTAAAATCACTATAGACAACACTGGCAACAAACAAACCAGGATTAAAACACAGAGGAAACATAAAATGTGTTTGTTTGTTTGATTGGTGTTTAACGTCGTGCCCAAGGGTATTTCACTTATATGACGACGGATTGTCCATTTCACACTATACACAGTCTTATTACGGTGGAAAACCGGGA
>JAVFBW010185259.1:0-10513 GCA_034783835.1 Mopalia ciliata
TATACCCCCAATGACGTCAGATGTGGTTTGGGCCCTATTCCCGACAACATAAGAATCTGAGGTGAACTAATGGCGCCTCCACAGAGGATTACTTCACGCCGGGCTCTGACCGATTCCAACTTTTGGGTAAACCCGCGAGCAAACTCCACACCTCGTGCCATGTTGTTGTCTATTAACACCTGCGCACAAAACATAGTTATATTGTTAAGATGACACATCTTCATGGTTCCTGAATTATATTACTCTTGTGTCACTGCTGAAGATATTACGAACCATGGAACATAGTAGTAAGACAATGAAATGTTGCCTAAAATTATATTCATAATAAGCTTTGTCTTACAAATAGTATCCTCCCAGCCACAAAGTCAATCGTTTTTTTTATTGTTTTTTTTTTTTGTTAATGGAGAGAGGCCTGATCAAACCTCAATTTTTCAGCAAGTTATCGAGGATTCATCTTCATCAACTCGATGAGCTGTTACTTGATTTCATTAATTAAAACTCTAAATCTGTTAATTTGAAACTAACCCGTGTGACATGACATTGTGTGGCTATATGTAGATTATTTCGGCTGGAAGCTGGCCTAAGATAAACCTCTGCTGAACTTTGCCTCACTCCATCTCCTATATTGCTTTGAACTGTCATGAACCCTAGATAAAAAAAAAGTCGTTAATTTGTCAAAATTTGTGGCTGTTACTAACAAAGTCTCGGTCGAAATTACGTGGCCTTCACCAAAGTTACCAAGCTGCAAAAAATAAATGTTTCAATCTTGTTATTTTTTCGAAATTGTGCATTACCCGTATTTAACTTATCATCGGCTTGTGAATTTGATGACATTGGTGCTCCCTTGCTAGACATCTTTCAATGTTATTTTCCATTTGACAAGGTTGTCGAGTCAATTAAACGTTAGGATACACACACATCCATAGGTTGGTGTTTAAGTACAATTCTAATATTGATTTAGGATGGGATGGGGGGATTTCGAAGTTACTCTGTTGTAAATCACCTAAAGGTCTCGGACCATTACAGTCTGTCTCTGGGTAGCCCAGTTCTTTACCGGCCTTGATGAATACTTCCGATAGAGGGCTTACTCGAGCTTCCGATACCAATGTGGGACCATCTCTGCCTCGGTAATCTGTGTAACAGAATATAAACTTTCCTTGTTGTTCCTGTTGGTTTTTTCTTATCAAAATGTGACAATAGAAAGCTTCCTCCACATTGATTTTTAAACTGTTTCTTTATTACTCGAGACTCGGAAAATTTCATAACAGGAGTTCGAACGTAGCTTTAATTCTTTAATCAATACACACTATTTGTATAATATTCTGCTATTATTGTTTCTCAACAAACGGTTTTTGTAAAAATAATTAAGTACCGTGGAATTATCAACCTTCTTTAAACATGTATATGTTGACGAAAGAAACATGGGATTAACGCTGATACCTGAGTCAGAGAGTTTGTTGCTGAGACAAGATTCTGACTTGATGAAATATGGTAGAACGTCGGAATAACCCCAGCCTGTACATCCCATGTTCTTCCAGATATCGAAGTCATGCGGGGTTCCTCTCATGAACACCATGTAATTGATAGACCCGGAACCACCTAGAACCTTCCCTCGAGGTAACCTGTAGACCTGAATGTAAAACAATTTAAGGACTCTACCGCTAGTTAGTAGAAGAAAAAGCGACTCTTATCTTTTCGCGTCTTTTGCGGGTATTTCCAAAGGCTGATTATATTAACATTGTATATATTTAGAAAGGGAAGGACTTCAAGATTCTATTTATAGAAAACAGCATAAACGTATGTAAATGATTGAACTCCGGATTGTTTTAAGATTACTGCGATAAATTTAATAAACAACATGGTTTTTTTTTAATTGAATGAAAATGCGAAATATACTTTTATCTATTGCATTAATTTTTTTAATACATAATTTTTTTAAAAATCTCTTTAAATGGCAGTTTTAACTCCGAAATTTGAGAGACGTCGACTTCACAGATTTCGTTCACACCTTTGTTAAAGACCATAAGTAGGAGTCCGGCTGGGCCGTGAGTAGTTAATGTGTGTTCTACCACTCACTACCATTTGTTCTCCAAGTCTACTGTTTAGTTCAAATACACATGCCAAATTGTCATGTAATTGATCTGTTGGCCTTTCACTAATTGGTTTGTGGTGATAGTCAGCAGGTAGTTAGTTGAGGGGAGATAATCTCGTTAATCCCTTCCGCCCTTCGATATACATAATCTTTGAACCACGCATTTTACAATTTAAATCTAAAAAAAACGTTCTAAAATACTTAATTTTTTGGTCAAACTTTTTGCATTATTAAGATTATGAAAAGAAAATTTCAGAAAGGCAAAAAAAAAGGCAAAGCTTTAGCCCTGACTAGCGGTAGAGTCCTTAAGTGCATGTGCAAAAATAAGTTAAATATAGTTTTAGTTTGAATAATGTAAAATTGTTCTAAGCAAAAATAAATGCTTTTACTAATTTTTTTAATTAACCTTAGTACGCTTTATTTTTCTATAGCGCTTTATTGTGTTGACTCTATTATTAGAGGCGTGGGCCTCAGTTCTGTCGTTGATTAATCTGAAAATGACTTAAATAAAAAATTTGACATAACTTCCGTTCTTCGTTTCATTTAATATTGCGTACCTGGTTTTTGAAACCTTTAAATGCATTTTGGTTTGAGACTGTTTGGAACTGCCAGTCCACATTCGATCGTGTCAGGTTTAGATATTCATTCGGAACTCTGATTTCCGGTATTTCTCGGTCATCTCCGCCAGCTTCAAGAAGGAGGACAGTTATATTGGGATCTTCCGACAGCCGATTGGCTAACACACACCCACAGGCTCCTCCACCAACTGGAAAGAATGAACAAGAAAGTTGTTATTATCCCAAATTACATACTTTGTTAGTAAGTGTATTTGTTACCCCTCTCCTTAAATTGGTTTACCGTTAACGTCACTTGGTATAACATAAAATATGGCATTGCTTGACTTTCTTCGATGTCATGTAACAAAAGCACTGCTCCATCCTAGAGAGTAGAACTTAGCATTAGTTTTTCTTCTTTTCTAGGTTATATTCCATTCGTGTGAAAACCTTCTATTATGTATCAGTTGAAGCTGCATTTCATAAAATGTAAGAATAGCCGCTGTTATGGGAAAAAAACGCTAGCATAAGCACTGGAATAAGTACGTTTGGTTTAACAAAATAAGTATGGGATGTTTAGAAAGGATCCAACAACAGCGCGGTGGGCTGGGAGGGAGATTCCTGTTGCCCTGGTGTCTTTGTAATATATCCCGTGATTGTCCCTGCATTTGTTCTGTCTTGTCTTTGATTGTCGCAAGAGATATCTAGGTTGGTTTCCTTCACCTATTGGGGTTACGTGCCGTCATGTGAGTGAAATAACCTTAAATACGACGTAAACCCCAAATCATACAAACAAACAAAGCCAACAACCTCTAAACTGTATATAGGGCACCAACTTAATGCTGTGACGAGTACACAAATATCTGTCGATAACATTGTTATCTTCAATTAAAAACACTGAATAACAAGCAAACACTTTAATAAAGCCTCAAGAAAAAACCTAGCACAGATATAAAATGTTTTTTATATTTCTAACAGCCTGCGTCTGTTGAAGTATACACTTTCCGCCATTGGGTCTTCTGTTCAAAGGCTACCAAGAGACTTTCGTGGGCTGAAAATTGTTTGGTTCCATGAACTCTTTCTTCAAGCAGAGATAACAGCTTTGAACTTATTCTGCCTTGTCGTGTTTATCTGCGCAAAGTCACACGTAATCGTGCGTAGAAGTGGTTTAGTGTAGTATATTGACACCATGCCTCTGGGTGCAGACGTAGTGATTTGTTTCTTGTAAATAAAACTCTCCAAGGAAGTGAAAAAATTCCTACCGTTCAGACCATATATATCATGTTTAGACACAGTGCTAATCGTGTCGTTTCTACACTGAATAGTCATAGCTTCCGGTAAATTGTGTATATTATTATATAATATGTTAATTAAACTGTCAGAGCCACCAATAAAATCTCTAGCACAATTATCAAAACCTTCAAGACATACGTACCGATCACGTAGTCATAGACTGCACAAATATTAGTGCGTATTTTAGTATTATCCATGTTTTAACGGAACTTCAGGCAAAATCCTCGCCTAAACAATTAATGGCGTATGTTTAGTTTGTCCGAACACGATCTCTATCTTAGTTTACGCCAATGGCTGCCCTACTAGCACTGTATATTGGGGTATAACTTGAAGTACACGCCTATCGCTTGTATTTGTAACAAACGGGGACATTGTCGCCTTCCACAATCAGAAAGATTAACGACTTATTATCTGTAAAACAGATATTGTTATTATAAAACTATTTGCTTTACATAATGCTTTTAACTGAACCAGACAAGGTTATAATGAACGACATATTTTATCAGCTCAAAATTTACGCATAACAATGTGTGTCGACTGTCTATTTATATCAAAACAATATCTACGTATTTCTTTGCTTACAGTGAAGGAGTAAAACACAATTTTGTCAATTGCATTGTCAAAGATTATTTCACTGACTGGAGTTTCTTGGTTTGAGGATGAGGATCGGTAAACGCCCAGACTCTTTAAATTAAAGTGAAAATCTCGTCACTCAGATAAAAAAGCTGTATAGTTTAGTTTATATTATCGTAAAACAAAGGAAGGCCTCGATTTACTTTTATTGTCGGAGGAACACAATTTAACAGATATATATGTTAACTGCCCTCAAAAAAGGGACCGTATCGCAATTTAATCTTGCCCATTATTTAATATACAGCTGAAGATAGAGGTATTGAACTGACTACCTGGTATGCTAATTAGCGAAACATAACGAAATGTATTATTCAGCATGCAACTGAACACTTTTACTTTGAAGTTAATGTGTGACGTTTTAACACATGATGCCATTTATCATTCCTACAATTCGTTTCTGTTTTGGACTAATATTCTAGCTTCGTGAGTATGACATTGCAATTATTTCGCAGTCACTATAAAGTCTTATTTCGATGCCATCTTTTCTGCGAGGCCATCGATCGACATTTTAGGTAATAACACTCCCTTAATTCCGTGTGCTAGCTCTTTTCGGAAGGAACCGTCAGGTCAAGTCAACTTGTCCAGAAAAGGTTCAGTTCAATTTCGCATTATTACAAATGATAGCGTCTGGTCGGAATTTTACCAAATTTTACGTAAGGTCTTCTTGTACATGATAACCACTAGATCTGATCACATTTCAACATTTTGATCATTTGTTTTCCATCTCTATGTCCATTTGTACAGTTTTTTTAGTTGTTTTCCACATAACTGCAACAGATTTAATTGAGATTTTTACGAAATATAAAATATAATGAATGTCATCTAACCTGTGAAAACCTTATGAGCTTATTAGATGTGGAAGTCATTTTGGGGATTTCACTGGCGTCTGTTTGAGTTTTTCCAAACCTTTTTTCTTCTTCTTCTTTTTTTCCAGTTCAGTTATTAAAGATCAACTTCGAAGTACGAATTTTGACATCGTTCTTAGGCTACCTTCGGTTCGGGCCATTCCGAATTATCTTTGTTTGCAGCATTGAGACAAATTGCGATTTTATTTCGTCTTTTTCATTTTACTGAAATGTTATATTTTGTGTTTTGGTTTGTGATCTTCAACCCTTCTTAAGAATATGAATTTTATCAATGCTTGGTTCGGTTTGCACCATGCAGAGCCTAACTTAGAAACTCACAAATGACTATATTGTATATTCTTTATTTCATTAAGCTGCCCTCGTGCTCTTGTCCGAAAGCATTGCGAAATAATCCGAGAACAAGCAAGTATACATTATGAACAACAGCCTAATTATTTTGGATTGTTATATAGTTGTTTTAGTTGTTGTAGATTAGGGTTTAACCGAGCATTTAATTTACAAAAGGTGGGAAAGTTCTAGAAGAAGGGCTTAAAATAGCTTTTTTTTTTACACAATCTATTTTGTTTTGGAATATTGTTGTACCAACCAACCACTGCCAAACCATGGTATCCACGTTTAAAACTACTTAAAGATTTCAAATAAGTATCATGAAATGTATTGAACTTAAAAAGTTGCTTGACAATAAATCACCATTAACATGACGGTAAGTACCATACCTAGAGGAGGCATTCATCGTTGTTGTATATGTTGATAAAAAATATATCCTCGACAGTTTTATTCATAATTAGGACACCTACGTTACGACCACCATTACTCATACTTATATTCAAATTCAACATTGTCTGTCCTTTTAACTTTACACAGAGGAAATAGATGGATGTTAGAAATTTTCCACAGAAACTACCGAGTCTGGCTGGAAATGACGACAATTTTACTTTCAACAGCGGATATTAATTAAGATTCTAATTATTTGGTCACTTACATAATAATTTTGCATAGAGTACCAGTTTTAAATGCTTGTTGGACCTTATCGGTACAATGAATTTAAATTAACATCACATCACATGTGAAATGTCTTTATTTACCTCTAATAGTGTGTGGGTACATCAACATTGTTTCTTTAAGACGGCACTTTCTATTGCTAGAGTTCTTTCAGAGTTAAATAAGAACATCAATCTGATACGTTTGTTAAGTCTTTGCAATGTCCTGTGAGTGTTCTGAATTTGTTTTGCTGGTTGTCTATGCTGTAAGGGAAGGTTTCATTCATCCATACCACTGGCACGCCGTTATGTGAGTGAAATAACTTTAAGTACGGCGTTAAGACCCCATCAAACGAACAAAATAGGGCGGCTAGACTTAGTGACTGCTTTTGATTTCTGTACAAATACTTTCAGCTCCATGAGATTACTATTCACAGATATTTGTTTATTATAGGGTTCTGCTTAAGGCAATGCCAAAAGCACCTGTCACCGGTCTCGTATGTTGGTATTCTGCCAAGTCTTGTTCTCTGGAGCTATTTCTCTAAACGCCCATCTCCGCGAATATTGTTTTAGTCCTGTATCACGTACTATATATTTATATCTAGGCTTTTCAGGTTAAATGGCCAAAGTCGTATTTTGGTCTCAGCGTCCCATAATGTAGTACTGTAGGGCATCTAAATCAGGAATCAGGAACGGTGTTTTTCTTCATAAAAAATATCGATTTAATAGGTAATCATAATGATACAATTCCGTTGGGTTAATATATCTCCACAGATCCAATGATGCTATTGTATAAGTGGCACCAGTGCTTCATAAAACAACTTTCCTATTAAATGATACGATCCCATGACTGTTCTTCTGATAACGCTGTACCATTGCTGATGTTTTCTGAACAGAATATACACATTTATTCACCCTTTCTGGTGAACCTAATGCTATCTTAAATATTCTAAGCTTTTCTTATATGTCATTTTATAAAAAAGATTTAAAATACTATTCCTTATAAGCGGTAGACATCCTAAATTTAATAACGTGCAGCGTCACGTGACCCAACTTTCCCTAAAGCTTAAGACGTCTTCGCGTTTATTGAGTAACTTGCATTTATGAAATATATATGTTAAGTTTTTCAGTTGAGGGTTGTGAAAGTGAATATATGTCCACCGATAATACAAATATATTTCTAAGATGTACAGATCCTGCTTTATTGAGCGACGAGGCTCGTGTCAGCATAGTGGCGTGCAGCGTGCTTGATGTGTATTGTTGGATCATTGTTATGCAACCTGGAACCTAGCTCGAATGTAGGTTTACGTTTTGATTCGACCACGTGTGATCCATACACGTATTGACACGTGTACGTGTATCTAGTTTCCTGTTGATTGTGATTTAGCCGATTTAGATTACCTTGTAGTCAGCCTTTGGAATTAATGGTAGATTTGCGTGGAAATTTAGTGTGAGAAGCTTAAGATCAGAGCAAATGAGAGAAGGAAAAACTGTGTCTTGGTCACTGATGAAACCAATGAGCTTCTCTTTCCTGCTATTCTAATCAACAGCCTGGGCAAGAATTAATTTAAGTCATTGAGCTTGAGGTCTACAATAGATGATACTAATTCCTCATTCAATTGTCTGTAATTTAACCACCTAACGAAAATGTTATACATTGATGATATAGTTGATTTGCTTGGCTGGGTAGTTCCTCGGTGGCTTATTTATTCGTCTTCCTATCCATTTTACTGTACTACACAGGTCTAAGATATTCTATTGAGTCGAAGTATAGAATTTAGAGGTGACTACAGGATATATGGATGAGGTTTGTGGTACCGCTCGGTACGCCGCCACAGCAGCGAAATATATAGACTTCATATAAGCGAACTATAGCATACCCTTGAGTAAGATGTTAAAATCCAAACATAGAGGACCTTCTTCACCGATCTGACGCTCAAGGTGAGATGTTTACTTGAAGAAGGGTAAATGATGTTGAAGAAAACTGTTCTAGCCTTACACTCGACTACATTTTTACATTGGTTTCACCTTCGGGGTATTAAGGGGCATCCAAGTCTTAAAACTCGATCGATCGTCAAAACGTGATCTAAATATAAATCAGTGATTTTGTTGTTTTCTTATATAATATCCGGTGCATTGGGAATAGTAACAAAGGTTTTTAAAAAAAATTCCAAACACTTTCGGACAATTCTATTTGAAATATATTTGCCATATAGAAGAATACCACTAGTCGACTAATACGGACTAACGCCTGCAAACCAGAAGATATTAATTTCGAGGAAAAATATTTGCAATGGTTATCCAACTTCAAGAGATAACATAAAGCTTAAATCTGAACAGATATAATTGATAATGTATAGTGCTTCAAAAAAGTCATTCTAATCCATTTATCGAGTGTTAATGAAAGAACATGTGTAATTAAAAAAGCTTGGAAAACAATGGCAATGTTCAGATCAGAATTATATTGAGTATAACAGTATTCAGCCCATTGTAAGTGTGGCATCATATTGTTTGCATTCACCATCGTCATGTAAGTGAAATACGCTTACGCACGGCGATACACCGCTCAATCAATAACACAAGTCCCATTCAGTTCAGTACACATGTTGTAATTAATTATTAGCAAGCAAATACCGCTATACGACATAGTTATGTGTGTTGTTTCCTGGAAAATTTAGCCTAAACCTAAGGCCAGGTTGCAGGAGGGCATGTCAAATGCTGAATCACGATGACTAGTTTTAGAACCAGCTATTACAACAAGGTTATGGGTTCCTGGATAAAGCGCTAACAAACGACATAACATGAATTGATTCTCGGGATACTGTCCACCCTGAAAATCAAATTATCACATCTTGGGGACGGGAAGCTGGCGTTGAAGAGGATTCTTTTTTTTTTTCATTCTTTTTTTTAGCGTCGTAGCATAAATTTATCAATTTAGCGAAATTTTTAAGCACAAAAATGTTGGAATGAAAACGTTTCTCTTGTATATATGGCGCAAAAATGTTAATAAAGTTTTCTTCTCCGTAATGATACAATTCGCGTGAAAACAAAATAAAACCGCAAAGGTTTCTTATCTTTGCAAGATAGCTTATATGCAACTTCAGCTGCCTAATCAATATATATAAATAATTTCTTGTACTTGAATGTACAATAAAGCACAATAAAGATCGCCTTTTACTTTTACAAGGATTCGAAATGCATTTATGAATAAGAAGCAAATACGTGTTCTGTTCTTAAATCATTGAAACGCGAAATGCCGGAGTGAATCTGACATAAGTTCTACTATTACATAAATGCGGTGCCATTAACTTGGTCTGGTTCATTGTACATTATATGACAATATGGCATCATTGTGTTCATGTTTAATTCTTATTTAATTGATTTGATGCTTAAATTTGAAATTCTTCCGGTTACGTTCAAAGGCATTAAAAGTGTGATTATCTAACATCCGGCGGTACCTCCGATTGTGAGGGTTGCATTGGGTACACAGGTGATGCGCACGTTATTGGGAATCATGTTTATGTTTTGATCACATGGAAACTGTACAATACCTGTGATGTTAAATACTTGAAAGCCCTGGATACAGAAGAGACAGACCCTATTTTGCCGGAAGCCAGGTATGAACTGAAAGACCTTTTACATCAATCGCAACCATGCCAACGCTTCATTGAAAGTTCGTCGTTAGGCAAGATACATGTAACGGCCACTCGTCCTTAATATGTGCAAAAAAAAGTTGGATATTATTTAACTCGGGTGTGATGAATTAGGTCAGAGTGGAATGACAGGAAAACTGATCGCGAACGGGTACTATGCAATACGTCGTAGTCTTTCGTGAAAGTTTCTATATAGCGGACGCCCAGTAAACGTGATATTCTGGTTTAAACAGCCAGGCTGCCAATGGTAGCACAGTAAGTGAGGTCGGAAAAACACCCATTTTTATTATAATATTGTATGGTTCAATATCAGCCGTTGGAATGATAACTCAAATCACAATTTAGATACATGACTTAAAACATTCAAATATAGACAAAGTCTAGATATACTATTGATTTTTACACCGTAAAGCTTTTAAGGCGGTTTGTTATCCCAACTAAA
>JAVFBW010185281.1:0-10512 GCA_034783835.1 Mopalia ciliata
CGAATAAGTTTTTGCTAATTTAAAAATTCCACATCTTACAGTCCTACTTCGTTAAAAGTTTGCAACAATAACAACAACATTAAAAAAAGTTATATTGTGTCCATCCGCATAATTTTTGGCAGAGACAAAGCTTATATAACAGAGAACATTGTGAATGATTTTCCTCGAAATGAGAAATAATTGTCAAGTTGAAAACAGTCTCATCAAAGTTGAGAATTTCGTCTCGGCAGTTTCGCATTGAGTCGGGATTTTCACAGCATACAGCCGCTACAACACTAGGGCTAGCGGCTACAACTATCCGATGGCATTTACAATTCATGAATCATAGAAAATACTTAATTGACGCCAATCTTGTAGCAAACCCACAACTCAAAATGTTAGCCATGTTTTCAACAGGAAGTTGCACCATCGAGCAAGATGGCGTTAACGGTTACACAGCCTTTACTTACGGAAGGCAGTGGATTGTATTGGCTGAGTAATACGAAGTTAGGGGTATGTAAGCTCGCGCTTTACACAATTCGTAACCAGATAAATTTCATTTGGTAGATCATCAGAATTAAAGGATAATAGAACAGAAGTGGTCGGAATTTTGTCTTTGCCTTTAGTCAAACGTTTTAAGGAAGTTACTTTGTGCTTTTATGATACTTTGATCGGTTCGGTTTCTGTCAAATCTTCAGAAATACCATTGATAACTCGACGAGAGGGTGGATGACTGCCAGCTATGCATTTAATGGCGACGTTTATGATTGATGTCAAACCCAGAAGAGATTTGATTTATTTTGCATTTAAATAGTCTATAACTAATCTGACAGAAGGAATTTCTTTACTTGTTTTGCCATAACTACCTTTTTATTCAAGGCTTGGGAAAAAATCAGTGGGTTGAGTTTGACAATCGATCCCCCGCCAACGGGAGACATCAGAACTGTCATGTCATTGGCCTCGGTTGTAATGGCTGTGTGGGCCCTGGACTTTTCGCCGGTTTGGGAGTCTTCAACTACCAGTCTCCGCTTGCGTTCCACTTGTGCACACTGAGCAGATTGTCTGGTCCATGTCATATATATATTTGGAATAAATGAAGATGCCCTCTTTATCACACAGGTTGTAACACTCATTCCCTTTAACAGAGGTATTCATTGTTTAATGACTTTATCTCAGAAATACTCATTTTAAGGCTGATTTATTCCTAACAAATACCGAATATCTTGTTAGCTACGTTTTTAACAATACTTTAATGGGGATTACCTTTTCTTGAGGTGTCCGTAGATTACCCATAACACTACTCGAGATTATGGTTTATCAAGACATTTGTAAAATGAAATACGACCACAGATGAACTTAGCGTAAAACAAAACAAATGCAACTCCGAATATTGAAGTCATTTTTGGTATTCTATATTTCGGCTTATCTGTGTAGACATCATCAGAAATATGTCAAACGGTTGAACAAAACAAACTTATATACGTTTCAGTTATGTAAGAAAATTTACCCGCAAGAGCTCTACTTATACAAAACAGGTATACTCTGAGCTGGTATAATACATAACATTAGGAGGCGGGAAATAACCGTATTGACTGAATGAATTCTACTCACAAACAAATATGATAACGTGAGCTCTGGAACTGTTGTAAATGTGGGAGCAATGTAATGTACATAACTGAAATTCATATATGTTTGTTTTGTTCAACTGTTTGACATATTCCTGATAATGTGCTATATAGATAAGCCGAAATATAGAAAACCAAAAATGACTTTAATATTAGGAGTTGCATTTATTTTATTTTATTTCAAGAAATTTGTATCTGGGCGTTTATCTAGAACATTAGATGATTTGTCGATTTTAATTGATCTACATTCCTATGCCAGTGTGATTGCTCTTTAGTAATATATGCACAAACACATACAAATCAAGGTTATCTAACAGGATTTGATATCCGTGTATTTAAGCAATACTTCTTTCCGCAATAAAATGCAAACAGGTAAAATAGGCATCATTTCTTGTGTTGAATTATGCTCTCAATTTTTTTAATCGAGCTATATCCACTTATAATTGGATCTTGCAAATATTGATCAATCAAATAACTTTCCTTTAAAAATAGGTGCCTATGTCTTGAGACCCAGAGAGCCGACTGTTCATAGCAGAATTTAACCTTGGCAGTTCCAACATGTTATTAACCTGTCAAACACACAAGTGTAAGTCACGTGACGTCATGGACAAATGTCAGTTGCCAGTGGTCGTAGGAAGGCATATATCTGTAACCCTCTGGTTATTCTATATAATGAAATAATGATAAGTCGATGCCATATTTAAGTATATTTAATGGTAACCTTTCAAGGGATATAGGGGTTATTGCAGCCGGGAGTATCGCTTTAAGATTAAACGTTACAAATATAATATGTCTGCAATAGATATCATTAGATTTAAAACAACCTCGATTTATAAATTAACTTATATGTTGGTTCGTTTATAAAGTGAATATTAGCAGTAAATACATTCCATATTTTAGGATAAAACTTTGACACAAGTTTGACAAGATACTAATCAAACATTTGATAGTCATATTTTCAAAAATATTGGTAAAATATAACCTATTGTAAATTTAAGAACGCCTTGCATGTAATAAATAACTACGTTATAAAAAATCTTGCTTTGAGAATTAATAGGGAGACTTCACTTTTTGTTTTTAATCAAATCCAGATAAATCCGTTTGATTTTTACCAATTGAATATTAAAACAGTAATATTAATGTTTAATTACTAATGTTAGTTTTCTTTTTTTATGAGGTCGATGAATCAGCACTTCCAGTGCCCCTTTAGCTCAATGACAAAACAGGTCAGTGCCGGTTTGTTCAGGGTTCTGCTTTCTGGTTTAGTCATTGGCTGTTGAGGGAAGCTGAGGGTTCAGTTTCTTTCACCTCGCTGCAATATAATTGAAATAACCTTAAGTAATGCGCAAAATCCCTAATCAAAAAAAAAAAAATCTAGGCATATAAATAATATCGATGGTTTCATGGATACCCGCAATCAGGTCTGTCGAAAGCGTCCTCTAGTGAAACCACAACCACGTGACTTTAATTCAGCCCGATGAGTGGCTGAACGGATATGTCGGGGAGTTGCTAAAAATAGTCGTGGCGCAGATCGATTTTTGAAAACGATCACAAAAGGATGTCGCTCGACAGGACGGCTTTATTGGCTTTTGCAGAAAAATAAATTTACAGATAATAAGGGTAAGGTTTGGACTGTCTTGTGGCATGCTTACTTTAAAATGTTCCAGAATGTCGTTTATCGGCTTTTGCGAATGAACTCTTCATATGTAGAATTTCCTTTCAACTTATGTAAAACTCTTTTTCACATAAGTAAAAGAAAAAATAAAGGCTTAACTATTTCACATATTTGAAAATAGAATTTCAATTATGTAAAATAAACTTTTATTTTACATATGTTCAGAAGGGTTCAACATACTTTGCAAGTTTATCCCAACAGGGCACACTCCCAAGTCAAGATGGTTCAGGAAATCGTCATCCCCCCACCCCCTTGTAGCGAGACGACAACAACAACAAAGCGAAGCGCAGAAATGGCCTGTGTTATATATAGGTCATTGATGGCACTGCCGAAAGTCGAACACTCGCATATACTTACAGCCAACAACGGCTATAACACGAAACCATATATTCTATTATGAAAAATGCCAATTAAGGGGACAAATAAAGAGTGAATATTATACCAGAGGGCGACGGGTTTATTTTAATTCAGTATTTTAAAAGCAGTCTACTACCGCAAGGCGTTTTATCACTTTTACCTTTATTCTCTAATGCTGAATTATTTTCAACACAAGTGATATTCTTTTTCACATATTTAAAATAAATTACATTTTATCTCGTAAGTAAATTACATATAGGAAAAGAATTTCACATATGTGAAAAAGAATTCATCACATATGGAACATATGTTCCTCCGATGTAATTATTTTTCAGGAGCAAGACATTTTGTACACAGAGGCTGGTATCCGATAAGTGAAAGTATCGCAGAGAGCATGCGCACACCAAAGTGCAACTCTGAATATGCACCAGTATGTTGACAAGAAGAAAATGACACTGAAGCGAAAATCTGGTAAAGTTTTCTGAAAAAAAAAATTGAAATAATAACCAGTATGCACTTTTACAAACTCAATTGACAATGACTCAAAAACTATAATCTCAACAAAGAATAAAATGACCTTCACCACTCAGCCACGGCTGCATTGCTTTCAGCTTTGTGAATATCTATCTAGACTCTAGCTTACTAACATTCTATTTACGCGTATCCTAAGCAACATCCAGCTATAAGTATCTAAGTTCTGGGAGTAGAGTGGAAACTTGTTAGTCACCACATGTATAGAGCAATCCACCGGGTAAATGCTAAGGGTTGTGTGGGTGGGTAAGCAAACAAACATCGTCCAAATTAAAATATGCGTCGATGGCACATGTCGTGTAACAACATTCCGGTACATCTCAAAGCACTCATCTTGGTCTTCCCAGTAGAAGTGGGACATACACATGCTTGACCACTTCTACAATCATACCATACACACATCTTAGAAGCAACTCCCCATACTCGCAACTCCCCATACTCGAAACTCCCAAGACTCGAGACTCCCAATACTCTAAACTCCCGGTACTCGCAACTCCCGGTACTGGAAAACTCCCGATACTCGAAACTTCCGATACTCGAAACTCCTTATACTCAATACTCGAAACTCCCGATACTCGAAACTTCCGATACTCGAAACTCTCAATACCCCCCCCCCCCCCTCAATGGGGAAAGGGGTCCAAAAAGAACGCTAAATAATCCCAACAATTCTCAATTTGTTTTTAAAAGGATGTAATCTGCACGATGCATATAAGCCCTAGAAACATTTCAAAATTTAACCAGCTAAATGGTTTTCCTATAAATGTATTTATTATATATATTAAGAAAATAAATAACCATTCATTCCACTAATGTAAACGCAAATGTTATCCCACAATACGTTTGGGTAGCCTCATTCAGCCCAATAGGTCATAGCTGGACATTGTCAGTCGTAGTCAGTTTATCCATCTTAATTCTCAACTAGTCTGTACGACCTTTAATGTCTCTTACTTTAATGGACATTCCTACACTCACTGAATAATATATCTCTCATTGTGAGCTCATGACAAAGTCTCAAAGGCATAAAAAAAAAAAAACATTGGGTATTAAACGCGTATTCTCCTAGTCTATCCCAGACTCAAATACATCCATAATTTTTAATACGGCCAGTCAACTTCTCCAGGAAACGTTCTAAACAACAATGTTGATTAGCGTAATACTGTTTCACATGCAACCCACTACTGAAATGTTTCCTCTTAAATTATAAGTAAAATGTTGACTATAGAGTTGAGTTGAGTGATACCAGATTGTCCTTAATAACCTGCCCAGCCGTCTCGTGAGCCTAGGGTTGGTCTTCACTACACCACCCAAAGTCGTCCACACTGGAGTCAATGAGATGAGATTCCCAATACAAGCTGCCTTAAAATAAACACTCTTTTCAAGTTGGCAAGGAAGATAACCCTCTTTATATACCAAAGGAGATCCACTCTTCCAGAAAATATATGCACATACAATTCAATCCAGTATAGTAAAATTACGTTAGTGAAGACCAGTCCCCAGCTACTAGGAATCCACTAGGAATCAGTGCCCCTTGAGCCAGAGAATGGACAAATAAAATTAAAAAACCGACATTTTCGTTCCTATGATTCACATAATGCCATATGAGATATATATCTAAATTCTCCTGTGACATACAAAAGCATATACTTGACTAATTGTAGCAAGAGCAACGAGGTAGGTAAAATCATTGAGTACATCAAGAAAAAAAAAAAGAAAAAAATATTGGCAAACAACCATCATTAATTGTAACAACTCCGCTAATATATACTGAAACTAGTCAAGCGTCGCTCGTAACCGTATAAATCAAAACGAATACATGAAAATATTCTCCATTCATCAACCACATTTATGTCATCCTCAAACCTCCATGTGTCCTTTTCTTCATTAACTTTATTAGCCTTCAATTAATTGGCAAAATGAGCTACAACCAAAAACCGCTACATTGTGGTCTAGTTTACATTGAGTCTACCCGAATTCATCAATTCAGTCCGGGACATTGGCAATTGTCAACATAATTAAAAACCTATTCATCAATATTATTAAACTCCACAATAAATATACAAAAACACTGCCTTGAAAAAACAAAACCCATACTCAGCGTAACTGAAGAAAGACAAACATCTTAACAAAGAAAGCCAACGTAAAGACACAGGTTCCAATTACTCAAATATCCATACATGTAGGAACTACAACATCACATACAGAAATCAGAATACAAAATCGCTCATATACATTCACCACAAGCACCGATAGAGATAGAGCATTGGAAATACTCAAAGCATTAGTTATGATACACAGCAACGACTATATGGTTAAATGACGCAGTACTCAAGCGTATTTCACTTATATTTAACAGATATGGCAAAGATGTTTTCCAATAGTAAATAATCTCTCTAACACAATCCATAAAATTTGAACAGTTTTGCTTTGTTGGAACAATTATATTCCCTCTGTGTCGCTCGGACAACCAGTTCATAGGCCTACTCGGAACGTGTGTGCTTAGTCAGAGGGCAAGTAAACAATTGCAGTGAAACGATTGATTGATTTTACCGCCGCGCCCAAGGGTATATGATGACGGTGCAGTCCAACAATAATTTACACTATCACAACCATAATCAGTGAAGTGTTCGGACACAGTAAATCCAGCATTGTCAATCTGCCCACAAGCTACCCATAGCCAGACAAATTAACGCAACGAAACAATCAAGGTACCTAGCCAGACAGGTATTAGGGAGCAGCTCCACACTGGTCAACCACACACCTACACACTTCCACAATCACAGCACGTGGACATACTTTCTCTAGTAAAACCTGCTACCGTCAAAATCCTTCAGCCAAACAATACGCCCACCGGCAATTAACAATTAAAGCACTATGTAATTTAAATAAACACGCCCACTGGCTATCAACAAAGCACTCTCGACTCTAGTACAAAATAAAAATACCCACTGGTATTAACAAAACCCTCTTCAGTGCAAAAAACAACAACATATGCCCACTGGCAATTAACATTTCACGCACTAGTGCAAAACAAACACATTATGGTGTTCATTTAACAAACCTACTGGCAGTCAAACACATCCTTTTGATGCAAGCGGGCGGTTGGAGGGAGCTTCATTTTGTCCTGGTGCTCTCAGAGCTAAAGAGGAACAGGAAGCCGATCTGTTTGTGGAGTCTATAGCCTCCTGTTGTTGTCGTCCTGTATTTGTCCCGTCCTATCTTTGTTTGTTGCCTGTGGTGGCGAGGGTGGGTTCCTTCACCCATTGGACTGGTACGTTGTCGTTTAAGTGAAATACCCTTGAGTACAACGTTAAACCCCAATCAAACAAACAAAACAAACCTTTTCATGCAAAAAAAAAAAAAAAAAACCCGAGCAACATGCTCACCGAATCGAACAATAATCCTGCAGGTACACGACCCGTGCTCGTCCGTCTTCCCAGTCGAAGTGTGACATACACATGCTTGACCGCTAGGTGTCGCTTAAGGGGCCCATACACGTTCAATAAAACCATCAATATTATTGACTCAATATATTTACTCAATATATTGACATCAATACTATTGACAGAAAATGCCCATACACGATTCAATATTTCCGTCAATAATTCCATCATTTCTTTGGTGTTTCTTCAAAATGGTTGCCATTTGTGCTTTTTCAAAGATGGCGAGGGAATGCAATTCTGAAAATATTGACGGGATATAGTGCCGGATTCTCCACACACGGTCAATATTGTGTTTCAATACATTGACGCTCCATCAATATATTGATGAATCGTCAATAAAAATCAAACTGGTTTTGATCAGTCAATACATTGACTCAATGATGGTTATTGACAATATTGTTCATCAATATAAGCCACACACATTCATTAATATTGACTCAATATATTGAGTCAATAATATTTATGGTTTTATTGAACGTGTATGGGCCCCTTTTACCCTCGACTTTGATAATTCTGGAGAAAAACAATCACCCAGCTTTTGGAGAATATTCAAGTTGTCGAACCAGTCAACCTGGCCAAGAAGGGTTGCTGACATAGTCTTACATCATGTCATGAAACAAAATTAGAATATTTACTGTTTGTGTAGTTTATGTTATGTTTGACACAGTAGGCCTATTATGAGATTGTTATAAACAATCCACTCCTATCACACAGTTTGATAAAACGTCAAAAAGCCTACTGCTGTGCCAACTGTTTATGAAGCACTTACAATGTAAGGTCACAGTTGTATCATCACTTTGTGGAAATTAAAAATCAATAAATGTGCTAAACACGTTTGAATTTATTAATTGACATGAAAATTTAATGCCTAAGATGGGAGAGAGTTTGGGTTCAGATTGTGAGTACAAAGTTCAACAGCAGCTGCAGGACCCGTTGCCTTGCATATTTCTTCCAGAGTTAAGAGGTAATATGAAGCTGATCAGTGTTCCATGTGTTTGTATATTATTCTGTGATTGTCCTGTCATGTCTTTGTTACTGATGGAATTACTCATTGGGCAGCCTTAAATCCCAGTCAAACAATCAAACAAATCAACGCTAAGCTGGTCGATGGTAAAGTTTAAAGCCTGTATAATTTGCAGTTCTCTCTTCTGACACTATTCCACAGTGGTCCAATGCCGTCTCCCTCAGACTAGCTGTTTAAATCGCGTATAATATGACTAACACTAACAGTTTGGATCAAGTGTAAAGTGACTAGCAGTTTGGATCAAGTGTAAAATGACTAGCAGTTTAGATCAAGTTTAAAATGACAAGCTGTTTTAATCCCATGTAATACGACTAACAGTTTGGATCAAGTGTAAAATGACTAGCAGTTTGGATCAAGTGTAAACTGACTAGCAGTTTAGATCAAGTGTAAAATGGCTAGCTGTTTAGATCAAGTGTTAAATGACCAGCTGTTTAAATCATGTATAATATGACTAACAGTTTATATCAAGTGTAAAATGACCAACTGTTTAAATCACTCGTAATATGACTAACAGTTTGGATGAAGTGTAATATGACTAGCTGTTTAAATCACTTGTAATATGACTAACAGTTTACATCAAGTGTAAAATGATTAACAGTTAAGATCAACTGTAATATGACTAGCAGTTTGGATCAAGTGTAAAATGACTAGCTGTTTAAATCCCATATAATATTACTATCAGTTTGGATCAAGTGTAAAATGACTAGCAGTTTGGATCAAGTGTAAAATAATTAGCAGTTTAGATCAAGTGTAAAATGACTAACAGTTTAGATCAAGTGTAAAAGGATTAACATTTTAGATCACTTGTAAAATGACTTAACAGTTTAGATCAAGTGTAATAGGAGTAGCAGTTTAGATTAAGTGTAAAATGACTAGCTGTTTAGATCAAATGTAAAAAGACCAGCTGTTTAGACCAAGTGTAAAATGACAAGCTGTTTAGTCGAAGTGTAAAATGACTAGCAGTTTGGATCAAGTGTAAAATAACCAGCTTTTTAGACCAAGTGTAAAATGACTAGGTGTTTAGATCAAGTGTGAAAATACTAACTGTTTAGATCAAGTGTAAAATGACCAGCCATTTAGACCAAGTGTAAACTGACCAGCTGTTTGGATCAAGTGTAAAAGGATTAAAAGTTTAGATTAAATTTAAAATGACCAGCCGTTTAGATCAAGTGTAAAATGACCAGCCGTTTAGATCAAGGGTAAAATGACAAGCTGATTGGATCAAGTGTAAAAGGATTAAAAGTTTAGATCAAATGTAAAATGACCAGCCGTTTAGATCAAGTGTAAAATGACCAGCCGTTTAGATCAATGACAAGCTGTTTGGATCTAGAGCAAAATTATTAACAGTTAGGTGTAAAATGACTAGTTGTTTAGATCAGTTGTAAAATTACTACAATTTAGATAAAGATGCAAGTGTAAAATGACTAGCAGTTTAGATCAAGTGTAAAATGACTAGGTGTTTAGATCAAGTGTGAAATTACTAAATCTAGTGCAAAAAACTTCATCTTATGTCCGGATTAGATTTTTTTTTAAAGTAATTGCAAAATGCTAAACAGTTTAAATGATTTAGGAAAACTATAAAACAGTCCTCAACAGCACAGGCCAGTACTTCTTAGGGGATGGTGACTTAAACTATAGCAATAGACATATCAGTGTGTCTGAACTGTTCTCTGTATATTTGAAAATGTAATCATTTTCATGGAAGATTTTTGTGTTTTGCATCACTCATTTACATATGCATTTATGTGTTTGCTTTCTAGCTGAGCGCAGTATTCTTCAAGTCTTCTGCTTTACTTTTCTTTATTAATGCTATTATAAAATATAATATTATATTTAGAATCCTCCGCTTTCTAAATATATATGGTGAGTAGTATAAGGGAT
>JAVFBW010185292.1:0-10512 GCA_034783835.1 Mopalia ciliata
GGCTTTATATCTACCAGCGTCTAGGCTGATCAGTAGGGGCTATACTGTAAGCCGATCGCTGGTTATACGAGCGTAATGACCGGTTTGCTTTGTGGTATAAGTGGAAGGCATTTACTGCTATGGTTTCGTGCCTCACTCTGTGGTTCGATTCCTGGAAGGGCCACATCCTGTAAAAATTTCTGAACTATTTATCTTCTTATTAAAAAAGGTTATTCACAAATAAAGCAACATTGTTAATTTTCGCTATCAAAATGACATAAAAAAAACTTGTTCCTAGTCAAACCTTATCAGTATATTTTACGATAGTGTGTTTTTTTGTATATACAGTTTGGGCGTTGAAGGGTGGGTTGTCAAGGATAATTTCATATTAAGTAAGCACCTAGCTATGTACTGATAACCACCGGGTTAGCGGTGTGGTGTATACTGATGAAAACAACAGACCAGGTCTTTCGAGATTACACAATGTGAAATTCCAACCATCTTTATTATATTGCGAGACGACAGAAAAATATACATAGCCTACAGATTTTTAAGTGTACACACCCACATTTCGTTTGTGTGATAGAGTTTTGTTTTATTGTCTATTAGATAAAACAAATCTATAGCTAATGTGTTTTTGCCTTGACGGTTAATCCATGATTTCTCTACAAAAAAAAAAAAATAACAGGGAAATGTTACCAGCAAACTAAAGCACAACGTGGGAATTAAGCGACAACAAAGCAATTCATTTATTGCGAGTTTGCGTTATAAATATTACAAGTCTTGGAAGACAGTAGGGGAAGTAGTTTGTGTTTGCCGAGTTAAGATATCAGGGGACTGAGTTGTGCTGTACAGCCGGTTCGCTTTCTCAGGAGTACTCCCGAGTTATTTTGACTAGGGGTAAGCAACAGGTTGTTGCCAGATGTTAAACATTGTAACCAGCTCGGTTCGTTGACACAACCACTGCCCTGAGACCCTCATTCGTTTGTCAAATCACTCCAGTGTTCCCATGTCATTGCAGTATATTATCAGTTCCTTATATTTAATTTCTATTGATGCACTGCATGCTGCGATGTGATGAAAATACTTTTGATGAAATTCCACAATTTGATGCAATCTTTTGGAGTAAATATCCAATTAAACGCCTTTATTGGTGGCAGTGACGGGGAGTTACAAAAAGTCCAAAATAGTTCTCGAGGCGGTTTGTAGATAGCTCTCAGTTGTTCTGGTGATATTGAAGGGGGTAAGGTTCCAATCTGTTTGTGATGCCTTTGTTTTGCATCTTGTGATGTCATATTTTGCCTTCTCTTAGATTGATGCCAGTGGCGTTGAGGATGGTTTTATTTCGGCAAATAGGCTGACCAGCCTATGATTGTTATACCATTAAGTACGACGTTAAACCCAAACAAAGAAGAAAAACCCAAACAAAACAAACAAAGTAGAAACAAGACAGAGAAAAAACCCGACAAAAAAGCAAAAAAAAAAAAAAATACCAACAGTAATTATTGAATTTCATAAAATTACATACATATTTAATAAGGTATCACTTGACAATATAAGAAATAAAAAAATGACACAACTAAATTAAGATTGAGGAAAAATTACATGTACATGGCTTAAACTAGAAGTAGTTATGTATATATAAAAAAACATCTTAACAATTAAAAAAGTGTAAAGAATTGGCTCCATTAATTCCAGACTATGTCTCTAGATCCAACATACAACTATTGGCCTTGATGCCCGGTTGACTGCCCTACACCCCTCACCAATTTTCTCTTCCATTCCGCTATGAACCATGTGTTCGAAGTTCCAACGGAACGCGGTGTATGTTACATTAGCCACTCTGTGGGGTTATTTGGAAAAGCAACATTTATGCTGTGTTCAGCTCTCACTCACACGCCCTTGTGCTTAAGTACCACCACTTGTTGGTCGCTAAAATAACCACTTGACTGTCTCTACATCTTGGTCTTGACTTATCAACCTGCAGATATATTCCGAGAAAGCAAGAAAAAAAAAAGACAAAACAAAACAAAAATACAAAACAAGCAATATAAAGCTGTTTTAAGCAAAATAAACACATTAGCAGCGATTTCTTTTCGTAGTGAAAAACAGATAATATGAAGGCATTTAATTAATTGATAATTTGAGTATTGACAAAAATACAGGTTTCGATCTTTTTCTATCAATAACAACTGGGTTAATACCTCCATATTAATTCAAACCTGGCTAATTGGGATTATTAGGTTTATTTTATTGGGCCTTAACCTCGTAGTCAAGTGTATTTCACTTATATGACGACGTTTCCTTCACTTGTCATTTTACCCTAGTTATAAAGATAATACGTTGGTAAACCCAGAGGATACCGCGAAAAACTAACCCTGCAATGGTCGACGCCTCATCGTGTATCTCCCTCCCTCATATTTGAGTTCGAACCTGTGAGCAGTACAACGTAGGGTGGTCAGTAGGACGACATGCATACCACATAATCAGGGCCAAGGATCCGGCAAACTGTGATTCGTAAATTTTATTTTCTATGCGGTAAAATTTGGGAAACGGAATTAATCAGATGTTACCCGCTTTCATATCAGGGCTTACGTCGCGCCAACTACGCTATAAACACATCATGCACATAAGAGAAATAATAGTGGGTCGGTTTGCAAACCGCGACAACATGGGGTCAAAGCGAAGGGCAAATAATATCTGAAATAGAGAATTTGGTGACAGACACGACTAACGCGACAAAGGTCGCTGGTCTCATAGTTAGAATGTTGTAGCCCGAATAAGCCTAACTCTGTGTGTATTCTCTCTCTCTCATCTTATCAGCTTTTGGTTTATGTTTTGTCAGCTGACTCTGGGTGGAATTCTAGTTTATAACGTCAGCACACCACCTTTATTACAACCAGGAATTTCTACAAAAAAGATTATTCTACATATAAAATCTGTTGTAAGCTTTTGACTTAGTTTAGTTTTAATTTAAATGCCGGTTGATTATGAATAACAAAAACATGTTATTTCCCACAGTATTTGGTTAGTTGGGCCTACAATTGATTTGAAGTAATCGCGTTACTCTATTTACATGAAACATCAGACCCGAAATATTGCCAAGAATTAGCTGTTGGACTAGTTTTTTTTGCTTACAAACGTCGGTCAACAGCTCTTGTAGTAAATATTGGTTCGATATGTTCATCTGTTCTTACCCACAACGTGCTGTGTATGTGCCTGTATGTTTTGCTTATTATTAATTGTTTGAAAATTTTATCTGTTTTTATCGTTTCAGGAAAGAAATGGAAAGGACTATGTCTGGAAGATAAGCAGCCTTTCGTCGATGAAGCGGAAAAGTTGCGTGTTTTACACATGAAAAACTATCCGGATTATAAATACCGCCCACGTCGCCGGAAACATCCGAAGCGAGCTTGCAAACGAGCCGCAATGATTTCAGGGGGCGGGTCGACTGAGAGCGATAATATAGTCGAGGGTTCACGATCCAGAAAGGCATTCAGTGCAACGGAACCGAATTTATCCAGCAACCACGAGGACAGTGACCAAGGCAGCATTTGTGAAGACCCCAATGCACCGCTGTTGACCAGTTTACTGAACACACCTGAATGTTCCCCTGTCCCATCGCCGGTTACCAAGGACACCATATTGTCCGCATCCAATCAAATGTCATGCACGAACAATCAATCATCCATCGCTCATAAAAACTCTTATGTGAACAAGAGTCCGGGGCAGTCGTATTACGAATCATTATCAAGTTATTCCGGAATTCTTACACCAGAAATGTCTCCTTTTGATGACTCAAGTGAAGGTATTTTTTGTTTCCCTACCGGTCAATCGGAAACACAAAACCTGCCATCTAGATCAACATCGCCGAAATATTCCGAGCTTCTCAGAAAATTTAGTCACCTGAGCGATACTTACTACCACCCATCAAACTGTGAAGATCCCACTGCAAACCTCAGCCCAACTCATCATTCAGATAATATGCTCACTCTTCGAGAACTAGTGAGCAGACCACGACCCAATGGGAACACAATGCAATGTCACCTGACTCATCCGTCCAATCAAATATCGCATATGGATCACCACGTGTCGGGCTATGGAGGTTCAGTAAACGCTTCCCCCCGACTTCATCACTTAGAAGCGCCATTGATAAATGTTCCCAATCTGTCACATGATCAACACAACCCTGGAAAATATTACCGCATTTCTGAGCCACCGAAATCTACATCCATTAAGTATCACGAACCTGCAGATTTTTTCATTCAGAAAATTTCTGAGGACGAAGCACTTGCGGATGTTGACACCAGTGAATTCGATCAGTATTTAACAGCCAATGCCAGGGAGTGTTACTATAACACTCAAACTAATTTTCCGAATTCGACGGACAGAAATGTGTATGACGTCACACACGCTGTTGCTTCTCATGGCAACAGGCAACTTTTCACAAGTCCTACCGAGATAAACTCTTTCGAATTTAATCACGTGTCTGATGTCACCAGCTACGGCTTAGATGGTATTGAGAGCAATGGATTTGACCAGGGAGTCAGTTTTATGTCGGCTTTAACAAGTCCCATGTGTTTTTGAACGTGACTGATGACAATGGAATGGACGGGATCAGATCATTTGTAAAATACAATATGCAGCTATAAGGCGTTTTAACTTTTCTTTCGGGACTTCGGTGTCCCATGGGTCGTTGGGAATGCAAAGTCATGGCCATGAAATTATACAGGTGGCATAAACGGTTAACCGTTAGGACTTTCATTTTGAAAAATGAACACGGCCGCCCTCACGGATGCATTAACATATAAATTGAAATCCCCATTTATAAGCTAGTGGTAGAGGTCTGGCTGTTTGTCTGGAATGCTAAGTGGATCTGTCATATGACACACTTTGTTCAAAATGTCATCCCAAGCCCGTAAATTTATCTCTGGGCAGAGAGCTGTTTTGCATTAACCACGTTCACAGTGATTTGTAATTTATACGGGGTCCTAGGGTTAGATCACCGGGGACCCCTTCTCTCTCCACTCCAACCCCCTCTCTCTTTCCTATTAAACAGGCTTGGCATTTATTACATTATCCATACGTTTATGTACAGTATAGTTAAAATTTAGAGTTTATGTTGTTTACTTGTTATAATAGATTCAAATTTAATGTAAAGCTAAAAGTAATATATGTATAGCAGGGAGTGATATTTTGTGAAAAAGATAGGTAGAGAGTACGAGTGGAGAACTTGCCAAATTTATAATCTTTATATTTTATTTAAATGAATAATTTAAATAAATCGTTGAAATTAATACGTTGTTGAATAAATCTGAAAAGCGTTAATGTTCAACCCAAAATGAGTTTAACCCTTCCTTGCATGACTACCAATAATTTTCCCCCCAGAACTCCACATATGTGACCGGGATGCAAGAAAGGGTTAACAAATGTTGAAAATATACTTTTTTTCAATTCTGATGCATTAAGGGTTTTTTAATTGTATTCAAAAGTATTTATAAATCTACGTTCTGATGAATGATTCATTCAAGTATTGTTTACATTGTTTAATGATGTGGAAGCGGTGGTATTAAAATTGTGACACCAGGGAAACAACCAGAGGAATTTGGTTACCCGGAAACTTTCACCTTCATGCACGAATCTTGGTATTTTATTATGCAGTAGCTTTGGTGGCATTATAAACCATTATCAAATGAATATTGAATTGTTTATCTAAAATTAAATTGTAATAGATTGAATAAATATTTGAAATATATAGCAGTTTTTGTATGTTAGATATGTTTTATTATGAGTCATAAAGTGTAAATTCATTGAAATATTAAACGCCTGTAAAGATGTTCATGCCATGTATATTTTTCAGAGTTTTATGTATAAAACAGTAAATAGAAAATATATCAAAACAAAATTGACTACCTGTTCTTTTGTTCGTAAATACGTCGATGCGGTAGGGGGAGGGTTGGTGGTTGCTGGTGGGGGTGTTGTGGAAGTGGATTGGATGCTAAGGATATCAGTTGACTAGAGAGACCCGGACAAGCATAGACTAATGCTGTGTTTGGATCGGATCCCTGTAGCCACCGTGTAATCGTCTTATACAGCCAAGTTCAGGTTGATTGACTTTTGACGCCGCAGCATAATTTGTTTTTTGACGACAAACGTGTACGTCTCAATGACGTGAATATTACAAAGTCACAAAAAAATGCACACACGTCCAACGTCAAATAAACATACCTATAGATTCACTCAACTATACTTCCTGTTTCATGCACCTATACTTCTAGTTTCACACACCTACACGTTCACCATCATACAAATACACTTCGAGTTTCACACACCTTCACTTCCAGTTTCATTCACACCCTCTTCAAGTTCCCTTGACATCGACTTCCAGTTTCACACACTCAGGTCTACTCTAAAGTTTGAGTCACCAACACTTCCCGTTTCAGTCATCTCAACTTCCAGTTTCACACACTCAGGTCTACTCTAAAGTTTGAGTCACCAACACTTCCCGTTTTACTCATCTCAACTTCCAGTTTTACACACATAGGTCTACTCTAAAGTTTGAGTCACCAACACTTCTAAAGTTTGAATCACCAACACTTCCCGTTTTACTCATCTCAACTTCCAGTTTTACACACATAGGCCTACTTTTACAGTATTACTCATCTAAGCTTCCAGTTTCACATACACATGCGTCTATTCTTACATTTTCACTCACTTCCAGTTCCACTCACCTACACTTCCAGTTTATCGCCCTTAAACTTTTAGTTTACCACACATAGGCCCTACTCTGACAAATTCACTCACTTACACGTCTAGTTTTACACACATACTCTTACAGTTTCTCTCACTTACACTTCCAGTTTCAAACACATACTCTTACAGATTCACATAAACTTACATTTTCACGTACCTGCTCTTTCCAGTTTCAAATACTAACACTCCCAATGTCACACAGAAAAAGATACACTTATACATCCAGTGTCACCAGAAACAATTCCATTGTTGCACACTTTTAGTTGTCACATATTCACACTTCCAGAGTTACACATGCTATACCATTGCACATAGACTACATGATCAATAGGCTACACACTTCTAGTTTCACATACATTCACTTCAAGCGACACATATACATAAGTGCGTTGCGCACCTATTCTACCATTGTCACGGACTTAACATATACCCACCTGCAGTGTTACATACTTCCACTTTCAATATCACATACATGCATAACCAGTGTCACATATCAGTGTCAACAAGCTACACTACTAGTGTCACAAAACCTCTCCGCTTGGACATCGCAAACATGCTGTACAAGTAGGCCTATCACACAAGCTTACATACATTGCATTCGCACATACTTAAAAAAAAAAACTATAAAGCAATCAATCAATTAGTCAGATCGCCAAACCGTCGGTTGGACAGTCGATCGATCGATCGGTCGGTCAATAAATCAATCCTTCAATCACAAGAGAATATCTTGAGTAATTTAATGTCATACTGACCTCTGGTGCTCTCGTGATCAGCAATTCGTGGTGCAGGACGCCACAAGTTACAATAAACAAAAGCTGATTTATTTGTACTTCGTGCCTTTGCTTATTAATTTTGGAATCTTTTTTTTGCCAGTAAATTAGTTTTTATCGTGACAGAATATTTTAATTTTAGCGACATGTGATAGTAAAAATCACGTGAGCAGGCTGCAGTTATGACCTACATATACCGCCATGTTTCATCCCATGTGACCTTAGATGACCTAGTTGTTGTAGTCCGCTGTAGGTACCTACTCGCGCTACAGATACAATCTTCTGATAACAATGGGATTAGCATGCGTTGTTTTAGTGGATAAACTCAAGCCAAGATCAAGCCTGCAGATTGCCCTAGTTCTGACTTTGTATAAATAAATATATACTCTTTTTCTACCGAATAAAATATAACCATATATGATGGGTCAGGTATCTGCGGGGCTTTGTTTGATTCGTGTTTAACGCCACACTTCCGGTTATGACATACCAATTATAGCGTGCAAGCCAATAACATCACTTACAGCAAACACAGACGAGACAGAAAAATCACAAAACGAAATAGAAAAAAAATAAAAAACAAAATATGTCACAAAAAGATCTGCTTCTTTCTAACTCTAACGTCCAAAATTGTCATTGATATGGCCACGTGACGAGAATAATTGTCGTTTATGTGAATGATTAGTTTACCTAATTTAATTAAACATCGAAGCTTTGACTAACTTCCTTTCAATTGTTTGTAAATTACAGGTTGATGCAATTAATTGATTATGTAATTCATTTCTTAAAATACTATGACTGAAACCATATATACCCTACATAATGGCTAGGTACATTGATGCACGAAATGAAGGACAGGCGTAGAGATCATATACGCACAGCAGAGACCGGGGCTTTGCCGACACGCATATACCTAATTTACCGTTGAAGGAACTTTATTTAAACCCACCCAGACTTCCACATTATTACTTATCTCAAATTACAGAGCTGACCGTTTAGAATTTCAGTTCTCTTTGACTTCTAACATTAACTTTTATTTCTGCCAAACTTTAGAGAAACACGGATGTTACGTTTGAATGCGGAAGACAATCAAACGGCGTGAATATACAAAGCAAATTAACTGGCCAAATAAAACAAACTACATAGACCAATCATCCATCACCTTTATTTATCTGTCTCTCACATACATTCGTATATATATCTTTCCTTTCCTAAGAAAAAAAACCCAAATAAAACCTATATCAGTATAGCAGTGTTGAAAATAAATCTTTTACAAACCAATTGCGAGGGTCAATTTGGCATAAAAACAACTGCGCGAAGGTGTTTATATATTTATATCAAACCATTCAAAAGACGTTTTGTCGTTATTGTGGGATTACACCTAGAAACAGATTCTAGGACAGACAATTTTGCAAGCTGTAACTCGTCCAGGAATCGAGACCCCAACAACCAGAGTAGCCTAAAGCACAGAATTGTGGCTGCTATTCGAAGACTGATCTCAGTCTGTTAATTTTCTGAAATCGAATCTAGTTAAATGAGAAAAGGTTGTTCTCCCAAAAATTGAAAATGCTGGTAGTATTCGCTTCTTAACCGACCCCAAAATTATTTCATGTAAAAGTTGTTCTAGGGTGATTAGTTTTTTAAAATTAAAAAAAATGTTCCGAAATACTACGCGAATCTAAAAAGGAATCCATTTTATCAATCAATACTTACAACACGCAAATAAATAAATTAAACACCGATACTAGAGGCTATCGTTCCTTAATGAATTGAACAGACCTCGTGATCGACTCCTGATCCCATTTAATTTCGTTAGGACAGACTGATCGATCCATACATTTGGCAAAGCTGCTGTCTGTAGTTCGGTTGGGATCAACCGAGCAATCGAACAGCGAATTATCGTAAACAACCTCGAGAATTAATGCATGGTGAATAATAATTGAAAAAAACTGAAAATGTGTGCGTTAACATTGAACGGACATGGTACAGTACCTTGTTCCGGGATTCACAATCTGAAAGTAAGATAATAATGTCCGCGTTTTTAATTGATTCGCGATCCGGGAAACTGGCAGGCTATTGTATACACAAAGCAAAACAAAAAAACAAAACAGGAAGAACATATAACACAATTGTATATATATATATAAAACAACTAAGACGATAATAAATTCTTCTGACACAATTTTTTAAAATACTATAGTTATGAAAACAGAGCCTTATGATATAACATCTCATGATATATAGAGAGTAGTCCGAGGAAAAAAGGCTAACAGAGTTTCTCTTGAGCTATTAAGGACTAATATTACTTCATGATGACAGAGTATGAGTATATACTCTGATGAAATATGTTAAAGGATTGATTGATAAATTGGTATTTTACGCCATTCTTAAGAGTATTTCTTTTATATTACGGCAGAGTATTCCAACGAAAATCGACACTAGCACAACCAAGATTTGAAAAGTTGCCAAGAAAATATTCTAAAGGAGTTTCTTTCCAGATATCGGAGTACTACTTTTAAATAACAGAGTACTCCTATAAAATATGTAAACGTAATTTTTTCCCACAAAAATCCACTGCGATAAAGCATGAGAAGGCTCCGTAAAGTGCCATAAAACGGAGTATTCCGTTGTCTACTCCGATGTATATAATGGATTCGGTTTGTCTTTATTATTGAATGTTAAACGAGCTGAAGCTTTTGTATATGTAGTATAAATTGTATAATGTACTTTTTTCCCATCAAGGTTTTCAGATAAGTCTTAACAAAATAGCAGGAACAACCTCTCCTTCAGGACAAGTAAGATACCAATTTAACGTGGTGCAAAATAATACTAATTTTATGCTGTATTATTGCCTGACTGTTTTGTGCAATTGTTCACACTTTTCAAAGTTTAATGTATAGTTAGTAATTCATTTGGAAAAAGCGATTTATCCTTACTTATAACTCAGGGACACAAGGCCAACTTTGATTTGCTTCCAACAAAACGTTGAAGGACACAGACACTATACCTCCCC
>JAVFBW010185303.1:0-10512 GCA_034783835.1 Mopalia ciliata
AGAGGTTGCTTTCTGTTGCCCTGGTGTTCGCAGAGCTAAAGGGTAACGGAAAGCAGATTTGTTTGTGATGTTCTGTAATTGTATCCGTCGTCATATAAGTGAAATACCCTTGAGTACAACGTTGAACACCAATCAAACAAACAAACAAATAAAAGGGGGGTTGGGAGGCAGTTTTCTGTTGCAGCATGCCCTGGAGGTTCTGGAGCCCTGGGGCAACCTGATCTGTTTTTCAGGCCTTTGAGGTGATTAAAAGGCTGTGTTCAAGCATAGGACAGCTTACCTCAAATCAGATGGCCTGGATTTTGTTCTGTGTTTACTTCTCAGGCCTGTGCTGGTGAGAACAGGCTGAATGAGGGTCTTCCCATGGTTATCCATTTTTTTTTAGGAGGACCAACTTATACTGTAGGTTTCCCAAGCTGTTGCAGCGTTCGCCTTAATTTGCATTTTGCTTCTGACTGAGACTAATCTTTTCAATCTGATCATCACGGAAGTTTGTTTGCAATTTGCTTTATTTTTCACAAATACTTTTATGTATTTAAAAAATCAGCAAATCAACGGCACATGCAATTGTTAGGTGACATCAAAAAAAAGTTTAGCGCCAATTTTAAGGATTCAGATCCTAAACTGCTTAAGAAAAATGTAGAATATCTTTTACCAAATATTTCCACGTTGTCATCCAGGCCGTTTTCCTCCGCGATATCCCGTGGTGTTCTGTATTTGGCGTCTCTGTCGGCCAGACTGTAGCCAGCATTTAGCAGAGCCATTAGATCAGAGCCTTTTGAAAAGAAGAAAATCATTTAATGAATTGACATATTCCGTGTAAACTGCTGTTGAAAGTTTGCCATGTTTTGTATTTTCTGGTAATAAATGCTATAATTTATAAATATGCCAAAATAATGTGAAAGGGCAAGTTGTTTTGAGAGTAGTATAACTGCCTTGACTTAATAACAGTGGAAGCTTTCTAACAGTATAAAACACCTCACATAATAACATTTTGGAGTTATGCTAGTGTCAATTATTGTTGAAATTCACCGCCATCATATATGAAAAATACTCATAAATCTGTGTTAAACAGCAATCAATCATTCATATACAATGTTAAAAATCTAGTCCACTGACCTTCTTGGCCAGCAAGCTTGTGTAGTTCTGTTTGTCCATTTGCATCCTTTTCTTTAACTACAGTCTCAACTTCACCATTTTCTTCCTCTTTAACTGTAGCTAAATCAGGGGGATGTGCCAGGGATGCTTCTTTTGCCCTGGATTGTTTGAAATGAAAATATAGAAGTAACCCAGAAATTTAAAATACAGTGTGTCTGTTTTGTAATAGACATTTACCTTTTAAATATGTCCCAAATTGAAATATTGTTAACCATTTCCTAATTGAAGAAATGGGCTAATCTCTCCAAAAGGTATAAAATTTCTATTTTTTTAAAATTAAATTATCCCTTCTATGATGAGTGCATTGTGTCATTTGGGATTAACTTGTGACTTAGCCTTCATCATGCCATGACATTAAAAAAAAAAAAAACAATCAGTAGGCTTATATCAATTTAGTAATATTTTTTATATATTTTAGAGACTGACTTTCTTTGCTGTTCCTCCAGCTCTAATCTTTGTCTTTCTTCTTCCTCAGCTTCTTCCTTCTGTCTTCTCAGTTCTTCTTCTTTAATCTGTCTTTCTTCCTCTTGTCTTTCCTCTTTCAGGAGTCTGCTTTTCTCTCTTTCTTCATTCTCAGCTTGAATTTTGCTTTGAAGATCTTTTTGCTGAAATCAAAAAAGATTTTGATTTAGTTTAAAACTAGCTTTATTTGTTGCCCTACAATGTCAACAAGTCTTAAAAAAAATTGAAACTTTTGTGGCTCTTGGCTATCACTGGGATGGTTTCTACAAGGTTTCATTTTGGTTTTCCACCATATTTAAGCAAGGAACCCTATGGAATGTAGAATATGTCAGAATATAAGTGAAATACCCTTGAGTATGATGTTGGATTCCAATCAAACAAACAAACCTGCTGAGATAAACACTTACCTGCTGAAGGTAATCCATATCGGCATGATATTTGTATAAGAAGTGGGCAAGGTATTCTATGGGATCCCATGGCCTGCATTCTGCAATCTCTGCCAAAGCTTTTGTCAAAACCGAGCCAAGTGTGGATGCCAAATATTGTCCTTCATGAGAACTTGGACCGGCCTTCATGGCTCTGCTTGGAATTTCTTTAGTTATTTCTTCTGGCTCATCCAATTGATCTTCTTCCTTTGAAGCTTGTTCTTTGGCTTCATCTGCTTCTAGAATAGAAATTATTTTTGTTTGATTTTGTTCTTCTTAACAATCTTAAGAGATCTGTTAGTTTGGTTTCCTACCCTTCCAGAAACAAAAGAGCTTCAATCCATTATCAATTGTTTCGATTCTTATCAGACTGAGAGATGGGTCAATACATTGGCTTTGTCAAGTTCTAATAGTTGAAAGGTCAAAAGTTATTATTTTGTTTGATTTGTTTCTATTTTAAGGGTTAAAAAAAGTATTCAATATTTAAAAAAGTTTTTAGACTTAAATTAAATCTCATTTTTAAAATCATTTTTCTTTGGACATATTTTGGGAAGGAGGATCAATGTTATTTTCTTTTTTTTTTGGCCAGCAAGATTTAGATCACCTTTTTCATCTTCTGATATCTTTTCCTTTTGATCCTCATGATTTTCTGTGACCTCTGAATGACCTTCAACTTCTTTTTGAACTCTGACCCTCTTTGTAACTGGAGGATTATTCAGTATCTCCAGAACTCTTTCTCTAACCTTGGACAAATCAAATAATCCTTGGCTCTCCTTATAATCTGCCGCAATTTTTCCAACCTAAAATTAGAAGGAAATAAGTTTTGTCAGTCTTGCTCAGATACTTTTTTCAGCTGACTGAACAAAAGTCTTAACTCCTTATGTTTGTGCTAAGATGACTTCTGGGAATGAGCTTGATGTATGCCCATCTACAAAAAGGTACATACCCTTCCCTCGTTTGTCCACATTTTCGTTTCTGCGACTAAAATGGAAGACTACAAATCAGCCTTTTAGAAAAACCTGGTAGAATTATCTCATATGTCTAGATGTCAAATGTGATTTATTTCAGCTTAGGTGGCGCCACCTTCTGTATTCCATTTGGGCCAACAAAATTAGCCCGATACAACATGTGGTTTCAGAGATACAGCCTCCTGAGATCTACAGATGCCCCCCTACTGATTTGCAAGACTACATGATTTCTTGGTTCATTCTGTTGAAGTACATTGCTGTCTTATAAATGATATGCTTTTTGGTGGTGATGAACCATTAAATTGCACCATTGGCTTATAATCATTTATTCTAGGTTCTGGTGGAACATCCTCTGACGTTAAAGATGACGTGCTTACTTACTGCCTGTAACGCAAGAAAGTGTGTGAAAAGTTAATTGCCCACCGACCGTAATTATGTAAACTCCATTCTAGTATTATTCATTTGCCGGGCTCGCTACCATATCAACAAAATACATGTAGATAAAAACAAATGAACATACAAAATGGCCCAGTGAATCTTCATTATTTCCTAGTAGATTAAGGAGATTTACCTTGTCTTTTTTATCTTCTGTCTCAGCATCCAATAATAGCTGGTAAATGGCCTCTTCTTCGGGCGTTGTATGTACAGCAGCATAGTGGAGGGCTGATCTACCTAGCTGTTTGAAAATACATCAAAATAACTCTATTAACTTAATACACATTGGGAACTGAAATATGAAGTTTAATAGAAAAGTCCAACAACAAACACTTCACATTTTATGACTATTTTAAAGAAAATCATTATAACTGCAGCTGTAATCTTTTCTGACATAATCTTAAAATTGACCTGGGCCCGTGGCCGTGGCTTTGTGGTAACAAGTGTCCTTACTAATCCCACCCAAATTTACCGTTCATAGGATTGAGACTGTCTGTCGACCATCAGGTATATTCAGGTATATGAGTGAGTCACACGATATGACTCTGGCCATCAACAAGGATGGTTTTTACGAGGTTTCCTCTCGGTTTTCCACCATTCTACCCAACAACACAAGCCTGTAAGTGTGTTTTACAATATTACATGAACGTGTAATTTAATTGATGTACATGTAATAAAATTAAGTTCAGCAAAGAGTAAACCAAACTTACGTTGTCCGTGGCATCCAAGCAGAATGGAAATTGTTGAATGATCTCTTTAACAAGCTCGTATTTTCCAAATACGAAGGCTTTGATAACGGGCGGTAACCCTGTTCTATCACATGCAATACACAACTCTCCATCCTCCTTCATCAGGTCCAGAATGGTTCTATCATCCTCTTGTATACCTTTATGTACTATGTCTATCTTGTCCTAAATAATGTAAAAAATTTAATTAATTTAATAATTTAAAAAATTAAATATTCAAGTCAGCGATTGAAAAAAAAACAAACATTGATTCCAAACCCCCTTAGGCCCTGAAGGAAACACCTTGCCTTCCAGGGCTTACGGGTTAACACTTACTAATTCTACTTTAATGCACTGCACAGAATCGAGTCAATCTATCGAGCCTCAGGTATATGAGTGAGTCACATGACTTTGCTCAGGCGGAGGTGGTTTTTAAAGAGGTTTCCTCTTTATTTTTCCAACCTAAGAAGGATTGTAAAGTGGACAATCCATCGTCATATAAGTGAATTATTCTTGAATATGACATTAAACCCCAATGAAACAATCTGATTCAGAAAAATTTGTGATATTACATATTGTGTCTCAGAGTGACAGTTACAACCGTGAAACCATGAAAAATGCCAGTCAATCATTCAATTGATTATAATTCGTATCTTTCATGCCTACCTTAAAGGCGGAAAGCCGTTCAATAGATTCTTTACAATCTTCTAGTTTTTCAGACACTTTCATATCATCAAAACTCCAGAACATAGTCCATCCTGAGATTACCAGAGATTTGATCATCCCTTCATCTCCACTTAACATGATCCGATTTAAAACCCGCTCTTTAAGGGCGTCTTCAGCTTCCTGAGCATAGTCGTTTTTGTAAATCATTTCCAAAACAGAATCACCATTCTCATCTCGCCGACTCATTACGTATTCGTCTAGTTTTTCTAACAAGGCGATGAAGATTTTTGGATCTGCATTAACGCTGACTGCTAAGTGTAGCAATGTTTTTCCATCCATTCCCCTCATCCTAACATCCTCTCCATCTTTCAAGAGTCTTTGCACTGCGTCGTAGTTGTTTCCCTTGACTGCGTGGTATAACGTGTCAGGAATGTCCTCTGGACTATCTTCAGTGACGACCTCATTCTGCTGCTGTTGCATTTCTTGTTCTTCACTGGCCATTATGTCTGACTATTGTTTATGTCTGAAACAAATAAATTTTGAATTAATATGCAAAGCTGCAATGTCACTATATCTGGGCTAAAACAAGAAAATCGGCCAACAACAATTTGCTTTCAGACTTTTAGTAGTCAATTTGCATGCATGAGTTGAATGTAATACTCAACCCTATGGTCTATGGCTAAGGGCTACTTGTTTGGAGAGTAGCAATTCTGTCTTTACTTAGCACTGGAGGAAGATAAGCTGTCCACCATTATCAAAATACTTCCCATTTTATTTGGTGTGCTAGTGTCAATTATTGTTGGAATAAACTGCCGTCATTTAAGTGAAATACCTTTAAGCACAGTGTAAAACATCAATCAATCAATCATAATACACAGTAAGAATGCCTTCAATTTTGTTGAGGAATTTTGTTCTTTCACAGAGATCCCCTTTGACGTTCATCGTGTTCTTCCCAACAGCACAGGCCTGGATATAAACATTTTAATGTTGGCAATGTATTTAAAGGGGGGTAATTTTGTATGCATTAAATTACAACACATGATAAACAATAATACAACAAGCTAAGTTAAATGACAAGCCTACTCATTGAAAATCATGACATACATTTAAGCTGTATAATGTAACAACAGCATTGCATTAATAGAATGTGTATGAGCGATGAGGCTTTAGCAATCGCGGGTGTTGTGTTTTAAGGTTTTCTGCCGGTTTCCCACCATAATTTGACAAGGATCTGTATTAAGCTTAACCACATGCATATACTCCTGGATAACACATCTTATTTCTCTATTTAACACAACATGTCAGATCATGAATTTCTTACAAACTTCTGCTTAAGGCCTGTACAATATTTTTAAAATTGTTTCCCTAGACATGGGATTTCAGTCAAACTATGATAGGATGGTTGCATGCTTTACCTGTGGTGCATACAAGGGCTTAGGCAGACACCCGTCCACCCGTCCAAATGGACACCCTGAAGTGAAGAATGGACTCATTTGGACGCCCGAAAAATAAAGCCAAATGACCATTTTGGACACCCTATTTCTGATTTCTGGCTAAGCCCCTGGGTGCATACTCATATAATCATGAGGTGTAAACTCTGAAACTGCTAACGAACTTTCACTTATTCAAACAGGTACATGTTTGCAGTATTTGTTCTAAGGCCAAGCCGTATGTCGATAGAAATCATATTAATGGGGAAAGATTAGGAAAACTTAATCTAGTTACCTGTTCAATGTTTGTATCCTAAATCCAGGTGTTAAGCTGATGTTCCCTATTCTGTTAGTACAGGTATTACACATACATGTACCTGCTCAGACGAGTTTTAGTTAAGGCCCTTTGACTAGCGCACCTGAGTTGTCACTTGTAATCAATGGTAGTTTACACGACTGTTTACCTTGGTTACGAGATTCATGGCTCAGCTCAGGGTAGGCATTGGGTGTGAATGTGCCATTGATACCCTTATTGTCAGTCTCAAGGAGTTGACCCACTCCATTGACCTTGTGCAGCAAAGCAGAGGCTCAAGAGGGTTAAATACTAAGTGTTAAGGAAATGTGTTTTTTTCAGTGAGGCTCTGAAGAGTGGGTTGGCGTTCCATTGATACAAAGTATGGTTTAATTGGTTATATGCATGTACATGCATTTGAAAGTGCAAATTGTTTGTATAGGTCTGCACTATCATCTTAAATATATTTATGCTGTGACTATTGCTTACACAGTCTGTTTGGTTTTAATGGCTCTGTAATAATAAATGGTTCAAGTGTGTGGCCGACATAATGTTTATTATAAAGTGTGTATTTTATTTTGGTATGAGGCTCCGAAGTGTGGGTCACATATTTTTATTTATGTCTGTTGCTGACACCTTGTACATGTAATATGTCCTCATAGTTCATAATGTATTGGAAATGCATTTGTGTACAAGGGTCAGATGTGTGGGTCCCCTAAATGTGACCCACAGAAGCAAAATACTGACTTAGTGGCAAATCATTACTCTTGAGTATTTTGAGTATTGAAAAATGTATATCAAGCCAAAACAATTATCAAACCTTGAAGCCAATGTTTTCAAAAATTTTATCAAATACAAAGGCCATCTTTCCTGTACTTAAACAGCTATTAATTGTCAGTTTTAGAGATATTATAGCATATTATCAAGAGCTTAGGCAGACACCTGTCCACCTGTCCAAATGGACACCCTGAAGTGAACAATTGCCTCATTTGGACACCATGTTTTAAGACATTTTAACATGCAGGAAATTGGATAGCCAGTTGTATGAATGATAATCTATTATAGAGTGGAATAAACTTCTGTATCTCGTAAAAGCAAAACCAGAAAGTTTATCAGTAAAAAGCCACAGTAATTTTACAATAATTGCATTTTTATACATGTACATATCATACAAAAGGCTGCTCCAACTAATAAACAAGTAGTGTAATTTTGAAAAACAATAACTTCATGTTTACTCAAAATTACACTAAACATGTGTTTTATCTTAAACTCTTCAGTGGAATGAATGGTTTTCGCTTTTCCAACTAATCAGTAGCATGATGGGATATCTTTATTTCTTTGTTAATCACATTCTTATAATCGGTTTCCGCTTTTTTTTCAGGTGCAGGTGGAAATTGCCAGGTGTACCCAGCTCCATCATTTTACAACCCATTACCATGGCAACCCATACACATTCCCAAATACAACGACGACAAAAAGAAAATAAAACCAAAGAAAAAGAAATATGTATGGAATCCAAACAAATATTTTTGATGTGATAAATTTGTAAAATATCTCAAAATGTTAGGACAATATTTTTGGCGAATGTGGTAGCAATTAATAATAAATATTTTGTATTATTTATTAAATATTTTTCTTGTTTTTTTTTAAAGGAAATAGTATTTATATTGTATAAATACATATGATAAAACTGTTAGTTAGCATATTATAGTACCTTAAATAACGTCAAATTTAGTCCAAGACAAAGTTTTGTGGTTGTGACAATATTATAACATGTTATTTAACAAATGTATGTTTTCTAACAAATGCTGATGTTTACTAACAGAAAAAATAATCTTCTGCTTCTAAGACACAATTTCCAAATCTTTTAAGTAGCTTCCAAAACAGTAATTTTATGGACGAATTTGAGGTAATTTAGGTTATTGCTACAACCAGTTATTCTGAGAAATTTGATTTATGTTGATATTTTGATAAATATAATTGAACAATAATCCAAGTTGTTACTCACTATCCCATTTTTATGTCTGTGTCTGCAAATATTTAAGCCCCATCAGGGAGCGGGTTGGCAACGGCCCTGCAGAATACTCCCTCGGCTTCCTCGGTCGATTGTAAGAGGCGAGAAAAAAGGTTGCTTTCTGTTGCCATGGTGTTCACAGAGCTAAAGGGTAACGGGAAGCAGATTTGTTTGTGATGTTCTGTATTTCTGCCCATCTTCATATAAGTGAAATACCTTTGAGTACGACGTTAAACACCAATCAATCAAACAAACAAAGCAAATATTTAATAGATCAGGCATAAGAAGATAAATATCGAAGATTTTTATATTAAAATGAACATTTTATTTTGTTAGTCACTTAGGTAGGACTTTAGTTTAAACATTTCTGAGTAATGGGGCTGTATATTGCTCTTAATATGGGTATCTGTAACCAATATAAACAAAATATCCTGCTATCTGATATGATAAAATCAGCAGGTGGAAAATTCTAAGTAATTTTGAAGAGGAGCGTCTAGAGTTAATTTGGCAATGGAAAATGCATAGGCACCTAAACTAATAGAAGTGTGTTTAGCTTTCTGCATAATATCTGTGTGAAAACCCAGCTGAATGAAGGTAAAAAACTTTGGATAGGAGCCCTGAAAATATTCTAGGAAATTCCCTGTTTGGTATAACCTGGCTTTTTAATGTTAACATTAAGTTTGGGGGTTTATTGAGATTCAAACATGAATGAATTAAATTTTTATTTAATAACTAACAAATTGTGTAAATTTACATATTTTTAAAGATTAAGGAAGACTTTCAGCATAGTACTGAAGATGCAATGTCTGCTAGGAAATTGTGATTATTGAATTGAATTGAATTTATCCATCTTATAAATTATAAAATAGTACAAATTGTTTGTGGGTAGGAAAAGTCAGGATAATTTGTTTTATCCCATGGAGAACTCACATGGTATTAAATTGATTCTTTTTCATAGAAGGGTGAAATAATGAATGTTCAAAGTGTTAATATAAAACTACTTCCTGTAAAATAAATAGAAATAAAAATAAAGTTGTTGTACAGCACATACAGGGATTGATATTGTTAATAATCAGAGTGGGCCCGCAGGCGTGGCTTAGTGTGCACTTACTTAACTGAACCTGCTTTGATGTACCGTTCACGTGATCAAGTCCTTCCTATTGCTCTACAAGGTAATGGGTATGTCTGTCCTTCCTGTTGCCCTGAAGCTCTATAGGGTAAAGGTTTGTCTGTCCTTCCTGTTGCCCTGAAGCTCTATAGGGTAAGGGGTTTGTCTGTCCTTCCTGTTGCCCTGAAGCTTTATAGGGTAAGGGGTTTGTCTGTCCTTCCTGTTGCCTTGAAGCTCTATAGGGTGAGGGGTATGTCTGTCCTTTCTGTTGCCCTGATGCTCTACAGGGTAATGGGTATGTCTGTCCTTCCTGTTGCCCTGAAGCTCTACAGGGTAGGGGTTTGTCTGTCCTTTCGGTTGCCCTGGACTGGTGCTCTATAGGGTTAGGGGTATGTCTGTCCTTCATGATGCGCTACAAGGTAATGGGTTTGGCTTTCCTTCCTGTTGCCCTGGACTAGTGCTCTACAGGGTAAGGGGTATGTCTCTCCTTCCTGTTGCCCTGGTGCTCTACAGGGTAAGGGGTATGTCTCTCCTTCCTGTTGCCCTGGTGCTCTACAAGGTAAGGGGTTTGTCTGTTCTTCCTGTTGCCCTGGTGTTCTACAAGGTAAGGGGTATGTCTTTCCTTACTGGTTACCTCAAGCTCTACAGGGTAAGGGGTATGTCTGTCCTTTCTGTTGCCCTGGTGCTCTACAAGGTAAGGGATGTGTCTGTCCTTTCTAGTGCTCTGATGCCCCTCAGGGTAAGGGGCATGTCTCTCCTTTCTGTTGCCCTGGTGCTCTACAGGGTAAGGGGTATGTCTTTTCTTCTGGTGGTCTGTTGCCCCTCAGGG
>JAVFBW010185314.1:0-10512 GCA_034783835.1 Mopalia ciliata
AATATTGAACATCTTTCTACATAGTTCCCCCCCCCCCCCCCCCACCACCACCACCACCACAGCCACCTCTTACTCTCCAAAGCCTCAAATGGATTTTGCTTTTGATTTATAACAAAGATATAAAACCGTTAAGAGCGTCGAGCTTTCAATTGGTAATACACTTATAATATGTCATAAATAATTAAGTATCGGATTTAAATCGTTACAAGTTCAAATTTCCGGAGTTTTATTATTTCATCAACTTCTTATATCAGTTAGTAATTATCACAAAGGATCAATTTCGGATTCAAATTTTTGAAATTAACATCAAACATTTTAAATTATTTTCCATTTCTATCAGACAGAACATATGGTTTAAAAAATAATTTGATATTTAGTTTGATTGCAGACCAGACTCGCTTAATTAACTTTAAAACAATGGAGAATACAAAATACGTCCAAACATGTGCTACATACTATACATCTCTCTGGTGTACCGCGATGAAATGTGGTATATTTCTACCTGAGTAAGCATTTGATTAATCAGGGGACGTCAAATGAATGAAACTTGATATAGATATTTCCCTGTCCGTCTATTGGATAATTGTGATACTGTAATATAACATACAGTGTACTGAAGTCTGCAGTCGAACAGGAATCATAATGTAACAAATAGAGTATTATAAATATTTGTGGAGCATAGGTCTTACTTACAGGCAACATCAATCTTTTAGAGTATACTGGAATATCTATTAACGGTTAGACCTTGAAATATTGCATTTATAATAAACCAGAAGTTGTGGCGCATATGGTCACTTGAACCAAATCCCACTGTCTGGTACTTGGATTGCTGTACAACCTAGTTTTCACTAAAACATAATAACAATGTTCGTTTTTATTTATGGAAGTTAAATATTGGGTAACACAGCTTCTATCTACTCGTTTTGCGATTTCATTAACGACATCCTTTAGAGCGAATGGAAGAGAACAGCTAACCTTTATATCATCAACACAAGGGCGTTACTGGTAACAAAACAATAAATCCTTATCAGTCAGACATTTACTATTTAATCACTTGGCTAAACAAGCGCGGGTGAATTTTATCTCTCATAAAACAGAGCTTCAAGCTCTATATGCAGATTTAATGGAATCTATGGTCGATGTAATTGTTAATGGTTATAAAAGCAGAACTAAGTCAATAAACCGGATAAAGCCATGCTTTCATTTAAGGTTAAGGGAACTGCGATTGTAAACAAAGGTGAGCAATCAGACAAAAACAATGATTTTTACATCAAAGATAATGAAATTGTTTTAGTTTTTAATTTACAACACTGTTTATGAGATGAAACTACTTAATTGCTGAGCATAGCTTAAATTTTATTTCAACTATTTCTTCTAGAGCTCTGATTGGAAACAGACAGGATTATCCCAGGCTCTTTTCAAATTTTTAAACTTCAAACTCAAATCATTATGTATGTAGTTATTATAAATTACGTAAAAGGGAAATAAGAATCTTATAAAACAGCTCTAACTTCTCATCTGATGTCCGTGTATACAGTTTACCCAGTAACGTGTTTTGTGAAATTTGAATCCTTCTATTTGACTAATGTCTCTTATATTACCGACAGTTTCTGTCTCCATTTCCTCTTACAACTAATAAGTTACCAAAATGACTGTGATTAACATGGACTGAAATCATTTGAGACGATGTTGAAATGAGACACAACACAATCTACAATCTGTTGAAAATGAGGAACACAATTATGAAAATAGTCCGTGATTATACTCGTCTAAACGTGAATTGCGCACTGATACCGGATCCCACTTTATCACTTTGATTGCCAAAAATAGACTCCATTTGTTATCTCGACCATAAAAGAATACTTTCAGCTGTAAATAACGATTTACTGGAGCGTTTGGTCCATCAAACTGCTAATGGTGATAGAAGCAGAATTAAAACGTTACCCCTAAATAAATCAATTCTATCCTTTAAGATAAACGCTATGTGATCGTAAATAGCATTTGTTCTAACCGGTTTAGTTCCATAGGCTGTTAAAAAGTTTTAGTTTCAAAGTTTTACCAGTGTTATGGCATTAATTTGTTCATATGTGGATAGCTGATTAACCAACATTACCTTGGGTCGTGTATGGCATGAGTTATTCTCTTTTGTAGATATGTTAAAAGACATCATTCTTCAATGCAGAAGATTACTTGGATATTTCTATTTAAACTTATATCGATGTAGATTGTCTGAACTCACCAGGAATTGTAAGTTTGTTTATGGATGTTAACTCGATCACAATGTTTGAGTGTGAACACACCAGGAATCGTTGGTATTTTTATCGATGTTTATCCTTTCACAAGTTAAAAATGGCTGCGCATTGGCAAGTGTAATTTGGTTTTGTCGGTCGTTTTAATATGGACAAATGACACAACAGGAAGACATTCAATTGAGGTGTTATGTCTTGTGTGTTGAATAATCGATCTCGTATATATATCGATTCTGTATCAGGAGTTAATGATATTCCCCATTGTGATAGATATCAATAAAGACGAGGAAAAATAATACTGTGATAACTGTCACCGAAAGCTTTTTAAAGACGGGATTCTGTACCATTTCTATCTGGCCAATTAACTAATTTAGTATTGATAGAAGAATGTTATTCAGACTGGTTTAGGAAATGGCTCGTTCGTCCAAGATACAGATAGAATGGATGAGTTTGATGACAAAATCTGACAAATATCTCTTGGATACGTTATCCTTAATTAAATTAATTTCGATATGAAACAGTTGGGCAATGTAGAAATTGGGTTAGAGACATAATTTAGTGAATTGAATGCCTTTTAATACATTATCGATGAATCCCTGTCGCTAAGAATACGTCTTTTGAACACATTAAAGCGCAAAGTACTGGAATGGTCGTATTACAGTTTTTCATCACAGTAGCAAGAGGATGTAATAACAAACTTCAGGGTTAATTCAGTCTTTTATAATCGATACTTGATATTGACATCTGACAAGAGAAGGATTGTAAGAAAGTGAATATTAACTGTATTTTTAGGTAATTTTGGGATAACCCTTTCTTAGCTTGTATACCAATTAAACTAATGACAAACTTGTTCTGTGAGGGGTCGAGGTCATCGGGAAATTATACAACTGTTCGTTTTACTAAGCCGCCTACATGGAGGAGTAGTGATATCCTTCGTCTGTATCAAACACCATGACCACACGTGCTATAGACACATGTAAATGTAATATTTACATTCAATCTGTCATGTGACAGCTTCCTACCAATTTAGCAATTCGTTTGGTCCTTCATCAAGTTCAGACCTCTCCATGTATTTGTAAAGAAGTTACCATTGACAATCCGTGATACTCAGCTTCCCTTGCTGTAATGAAACAACAGTAAAAATACATCATATTAGATAGTTAGATAACCTCTATAAATCAGATTAATGTTGTATTACTCTGAGGGATATGGATTAAGTTACACCGATTATCAAAGCATGTTCTAGATAAACTGACAGAGACAAGTTTCTAATTAGATCCTAATCTCGAGTTGTTATGGGCCACCAACAGGCAAAGAGCGAGAAGGTTATGCTCATTAACATGGTATATAAAGTGTGTAACAAATGTACATAAAAACAAGATGGTCCGTACAGGTTAAGAATAAATCAACCGGCAAACTTGTATTTCAAAGAAATAGCAACATCTGAAAAAGATTGAGAGTTAAAGGTCCGAGCAAGAATGCATTCACGCCTTAATCAGAAGATCTTATAGATATATTTTTCTCTCGTATGCTAGAATCGGCATACGTGAGAGAGGAGTAGATATTTTAGGTACAAGATTTCGATTTGCATGTATCAGGAGACTAATTAACCTGGTGCTTGATGGTTCTTATTTTAGACCTTTTACCTGGTTCCCAATTGAATTCAAGTGGATACAACGTTTGTAGTGTTTCAATCCAATATGCCTTCTTTTTAAACGTTTCTGTTTGGTTTCGTCTTCAATCGGCAGGATCCCAAAATGATCTTTAACCAAAGCTATTTGCGTACGTCAGTTGTAACCTAGTTGAAATCAAATGATGATTGACTCTAAGACGAATGGGATTTTTGGTTTCGCCAACATATTGTTTCAGACCCTTCTTACAAGCAATGACGTATTCCACATTTTTCTGAATCTCAGGTCAAAATTATATTAAAAAAACATTTTTTTTTTTAATTTTCTCGAAATTGAAAATTGTGAAAATAAGGCATCAAATGTATTCCTAAATAAATTTTAAAAAATCCTTTTGTTAACACTTGATACCGCATGCATTATAGAACGTAATTGATATTGAATGAGGGAAAACAATCCATTAAATGGATGTGACCATTTTTAATCACCATCGGTATCAAGATATTTTATGTTTGTCGCTTTGCCTGCAGGAATTTCACGGCGATTTCGGTAGTTTTTGTTTTGCTCTTTTCTCTATGCAATCATCTAATGGTAATTTTCCTACTATATTGAGATGAATTACAGATGCATTTATTTTATCTGCTTAGATGAGTTGATTAGTTATAGAATTGTTTTCCGTCTATTTTCTTTTCTATTTTAACTTTTCTTCTCTATACGATTTCACGGAACCGCTACTTTAAATGAATGGAAGCTTTTCATTTTACCCATACCTGATAATAATATAATAAAATGCGTTAACAATATAATTGCTATATGTACCTGTACAGCTGTAGTCTATAATATAGGATGATCTTTCACCATGATGTCTGGCAGTCTAATGAGTCGGTTCATTTTACTGAAATTGCTAGCCTAATCGTACGCACACTGATCAACTGGTATTTATATATACAAATCATTACGTTTTAGCCTACTTACAAAAGGCGATAGTTATACTATGGATGACCGGAGCCGTTTAATTGGCCATCTATTAGTATTTTGTCAGAAGAGTTTGTGGCGAAGAGTTTGACTAGACTTGGATAATAGAAGATTTTGATTGGATGTATTAAAGTAAACTGTATTCTTGCAATCCTCGATAAGTGGCCATTCTGTAATCAGAAGTCATCAAGAAAGGCTTTGTATATATAAGTTAAAATATTGCGTATATGGTCACATATTGGGAACACCTACACAATTCCACTTAATGCCTTAATGTAACCTAAATCTATACATTCATATATTTACTCGACTAAACGTTTGATTTATACCTTCTGCAGATAAATTAAGGTCAAACTCTATCTAGCTATTTGATCCTTTACATACATCTTGATTTTTAACCACACTGATGTACCATAAAAAAAGCTTAAAGACCTCTAATCGTGCATCATGAGTATATTCGTATTAAATGATTTTGTATCACGGATGTGAAAGCAATAAACACACACTTTGTTTAATTGGCATCGAAATCCGAAATTACCGACTTCTTATTTTATTGACCATTTCTGGATTAACGAACGGCCATAATTGCCATTTTTTAAATAATTTTTTCTTTTTTTGATTGAATCAGAACTACACATAAATTCTTATAGGATTTTTGTTCAAAGTCCTACATGATCCTATATGATTTGTCTGTATGGGTTGTGTCACTTTCTCATCAGAACACCAAGCTGGAGAGCTGTGTGTCACTTTCACTTCGAAGAACAAACTGGGTAGGCCTACCTGAGTGTCAGTTCCTCTTCAGAAGAGGAAGCTGGTCATGTGATGTCATTTAATCTTCAGAAAAGCAAGCTGGGCAGATGTGTGTCATTTCCTCTTCAGATAAGCAAGCCGGGTAGCTGTATGCGACTTTTGCTCAAGAAGAGCATGCCGGGTAGCTGTGTGCGACTTTTGCCTAAGAAGAGCATGCTGGGTAGCTGTGTGTCACTTACGCTTCAGACGAGCAGGTTGGGTATCCGTGTGATTTTTTTCCGTTTCAGAAAAGCAAATTGGGTAGCTGTGTGTCACTTCTGCTTTAGAAGAGCAGGCTGGGTAGCTGTGTGTCACTACTGTTTCAGAAAAACAAGTTGGATAGCTGTGTGTAAGTTTTGCTTCAGATAAACTGGGTAGGCGTGTGTAACCTCGGCTTCAGAAAAGGAAGCTGGGTTAATGTGTCCCATAGATGATACGGACTTTACCATGATTAAGTTTACCAATAAAAACACTTAATTCAAAGAAGAGCAACCACAGACGTGTTTGTATACCAACGCGACACTAACGGTAGTTTGTCATTTATTTAAAAACTAAGTCATGTTGTTCATGTTAGAACAAAAAACTTGCTGTATTGTGGTAAGATATACAACATTACTATAACGTATTCAATCGATATTTAGGCTTCAGCCTTGTTATCTGGACTTTAAAAGCAAAGACCAGACCCTGGTCAGATGTGTCAGACATTGTGGTCACCTCTGAACTAATGTCAACTATCAGAGCCACCAGGTGTTGTGTTATGGACAGACTGAGATGATAATCTTGATATGAGATAGGGTTAGTTATGGAAAGGCAGACACAAGTAGGGGAAATGAGTTAGTTTTGAAACAATATCATCCTATCAAATAATGGTATAGTATTACAGGACCAACTCCTCGACCAATTGCATTAATTAGCTGCCTGATTTAACTTGGGCTCATAGAATCAGCTTTGTAAGCCTTGACAGTGCTGGTTTGTGCAATAATATTCACCCTAACATTTCTCTGGACACATTACCGGACTGACGTTGAGCAATACCAACCACGACAATCATTCGTTAACCTACAAAGACCATATCGCAGATCCAACCTTCCTCTTCACACATGCACAATCCAAGGCCCGATCGAATGGCATAAGTTGCCCTGTGAAATGAAATGTTGTATTTCACACAGTTCTTGTTTAAATCTCTTTGGTGTATTTCGGTCCAGTTGAGGCTTCCATTCCGTAATTCTATTTATACATTGTATATATCGTTCAAATTAGATATGAGCAACATTTTATGTTTAAAAATTGATATAATTTGTATTCAGTTGTATACATTTTTTCACCGACAATTTAATACAGTAATTGACATTTATGCTATTTATACATAAGTTTACATTGAATTCGATAATTAAAATGGGATTAAATAAGTTCCCTAGGGCTTCTGAAGCCGCCAGAAAGAATTATTTACGGCTGCTTTTTCTTATATTTCTTGTTTTTTTCTGAAGATATAATTAAAATAAAATGGAATTTTAAAAATGAAACAGATAAGGTGATATGAACCATGAACTTTGGCGGAAAATTCAAACGGATTTTCTTACATCCATTAGCACATTTTAGCATTTAATTCTAGATCATGCTCTCATCCGTGCTTTGAATTTAGGAGTTTATTGTGATTACTTTGGAAAAAAACGCACTTATTCCAAAGCAGAGTAACCACAGATATGTTTGTATCTTAAAGCGACACTAACGGTAGTTTTGTCATTTGTTAAAAGAAAAACATTCTGTTCCGGTTGATAAGAGGCATTGTAGTAACGATAGCAGTGAGTACCACCCGCAGAGTCGACTGTTTCCTTCTTTTTATCGACCATTAAAATGTCCCAAGTGAGATGAATCCTAAAACAAAATAAAAAATCATACTGTAAGAATAGGCTATAACTTTGAACTGGGGTCTTATGGGTTGATTGTTTTATTGATCATTTCGGGTTGGTTTACAAGCTCCATCAATTGAACATAGTGTTAAACAGACATGGGCAATGTGTTATTCTGCTTTATTTTGATTAGAGATGGCATAGCTCAGCTTCAAATGATGGTTTCATCCAGTTTGATATTCCTCCACATCATGTAATCATATTAGCATTATATTCAATAAAGTTTGACCTTTCTGTCTTTCATTTGGACAAAAAATGGCTACTGCGATTTTCTAATATCTGTGTCAAAAGAACCAATCCTTGCTACATGAGATGTTAGTTTAACTTTGCTACTTAGCCGTTCTTAATACTTTCTTAAAATTTAATACAATACATATTATTATTATTATTATTATTATTATTATTATTATTATTATAAGAGGTAAATGCGTTGTCAAAGACTTCATGACACACAGCAACTCCGACGTGCACAAGAATGCAGTTCGTGTGAGCATACATCAAGAATAAAGTATGTTTCCTTGTGTTCCTTGTCACGTCACCTAATGAGGCACGTACAATTGAGCCCAGGTTAGCACAGTAGAGTGACATCTCGGGAAAACACGTTCTTGCAATAAATTATCCGTTGATTCGCAATGCCACGACTGCCAAACATCCAACGGCATGTCATTGGCATGCTGAATACAGGAACGTTGGTCACCGACGTTGCCAGTGTTATGGGATGTAGCAGACGGACTATCCATGATATTCAGACACGTTTCCAACAAACTGGCACCTCATCAGACTGACCCGTTCGAGTACACCACGTGTGACCACACATGCAGAAGACCGACAAATCGTCTTAAGTCATTCGCGTAATCGATTTCTCACTGCAACGTCCACTACGAATGAATTGTTTAGAGGTCGTGTGACTACCCAAAACATATGCAATCGCCTGCGCACTGCTCGTCTCCATGCACGCCGGCCATATCATGGACCAATTTTAACCCAGTTACACGGCTTCTCTGGGCACAACGACATCTAAGATGGACTCAGCGTGATTGGAATATGGTCGTTTTTAGTGACGAATCCAGATTCACTTTGCACTACTGCTGCAGGATACAGAGATCAAGTGCTCATTCCAGAGCTTTTGCCATTCATGGCAGCTCATGGCCCACGTCTGACATTTCAACACGATAATGCCAGACCTCATACGGCCAATTAGACTCCGTCAAGTAAGGAACTTTTGCAGGAACTTAGTGCCATGTTGGTTCAATTATAGCGACGCATCCCCCAAGCTGTGTTCAGACGCAACATTCAATCCATGAGGAGACGTTGCGTCACAGTTGTGAACGCTCGTGGAGGGCATACGCGCTATTGGCATGCTTTCATCAAGTTGTGACTTACCATTTTTACTTTCTTACATTTCCGTAGCATTTCCGGTGGAACTGGTTACATTATAACATGATTTTTATGGTACACCGTCCTAAATGGGAACAAAATGGAATTTAATCATTATTTAAAACCACTTTTCTTGTATGTCCAAGTTATCGACATCCAAAGGAGTGTGAAGTTTCTTTTTTGATGTGTTGAGAGTTTATTATGAATTTGTAAAACGTCTTTTTCACACTTCATGTTTATAAGTATGTTGTGTTACTAAGACGCACTTAAAGACCCGGATGTACAATGAAATGACAACACCAAATACCATTTTCGATGTCTCTGACCATTATTCAAGTTGATGTTCACTGTTCTTTGACATTTGATCACGAGATGCGGAACTGGGAGGGTACTTAACTTTAATATTATAATTTAAGCGTATTTTATTTAATATAAGCCAACGCCAATAAAAAACATTTTTTTCTTTATTTGCAAAACTCATCCACGGAGAATAAAGGACACATCGGCGTGTCCTTTGGGATAAATGTGCCCTATAATCCAATTAGATGAGTTAATATGTGATGCCTGCTCTAGATAGTCATTTTTAACAGATGACTCTATTGTGAGTCTGAGTTATGTGTGTTTTTCCTGGGATTACAATATATGTTACCAGAAGGCAGTAAGTATAGAGCTTCAGGATGACTTTCAGAGTTTGATTCACCCGTAGGAGGCTACCTTACTGTCCATATTTTTACTAACTCGTCATGCTTTGGTAATGGACACAATTCATTCAGTAGGGAGATGATCCAGAGTCAACAAAACACAAGGAAACAAATAAACCGAAAGCATTATCAATACACTACCAGTACACACAATAGTTCGACGAGGTCTTTATTTGATGTTTTTCAGCAATCTGCTTTCTTGTAAGGCTTTTGCAATAATTCCAAAATAATCTTATAAAGGTATTGTCAACAAATTTATCTGCTTTCGGACTCTCTTATATTTATTAAAAGTTATTAAAGGTGGCCTCTCCTTATGATGCAATACAAGTCGTTATTATCGCTGCAAAGAATCTGGCAAAAAAACACCACTGTTTTGATTGTCGCTTTAAGGATCTGGATGCATCAAATGGTGTCAAAATACTTCTCTCACATTGAAGAATCACCAACCAGCAGGTGGTTTAAGAGGAGTTATTAATATCTGAGATGACAAGTAACGCTGGGTGGGGGTAACAGGTGGCCAGGAGAATTGGGATGTCACCTGAAACAGAGAGACACTTATATAGTATGACGGTACAAGGTCATCTAGCAATTATACACCAGTCTTTTCTTCCACATTGCTCATATAATTGATCATCAGGGGAATTGATTTTTTTTTTAAATAAGTATGATTACAAGCACGTGCTGACGTTACATATATATTAAGTTATCACCAACGTTTTACCTTGAGTTAAGTTTGGGAATTTAAAGCGATAGTGTTATTCGCCATTTGGCTGTGATTGGTAGATTGTAGACCAACTGGTTGAAAACAGTGTTGCCCTTTTGAGTATGACTGATGAATTATTCACCATTTGATTATGACTGATGAATTATTCACCATTTGGTT
>JAVFBW010185325.1:0-10511 GCA_034783835.1 Mopalia ciliata
GAACCCTCCACAGAATTTGCAGGAACTTGGTGCCATGTTGGTTCAATTATGGCGACGCATCCCCCAAGCTGTGTCCATACGCATTCAATACAGGAGGAGACGTTGCGTTGCAGTTGTGAACGCTTATGCGCTATTGACATGCTTTTATCAAGTTGTAACTTACCATTTTTATTCTCATTTTATAGCATTTCCGGTGGAACTCGTTACATTATGAACATGATTTTTTATGGTACACCGTCTTTAATGGGTACAAAATGGAATTAAATCATTATTTAAAACCACTTTTCTTGGATGTTCAACTTATTGACATCCAAACGAATGTTAAGTTTATTAGATAAAATAACTGTTGGCCTTCCTTATTAAAATCATCCTCGTGTACTGAAGTACAGTACACTTTACATGAAGCTAAAAGATACCCGAGAAAGTAGTAGGAAAATATACATGGACTGGACAAAAATGAATGTAATTGTTCATCCCAAGCTTACTCAATTGTATATTTTAAAGTGTAACAGAAAATAGTATACCTCATTTTAATGTCTCCCTATTCTATGCATGTGATTGCGGCCAGACATGTTATGTGATTTTCATACAGAACGTACAGGTGATATTGACCCGGGTTTTTTGGGGGGAGGGGAATGGGCTCTTTGGAAATATTCTTACCCTGTCTTGCCATATATACCTTTATTTTATTTGAATAAAAGGTGCACATTTATATCTTTGGCCAAAATCAATAACACAAGCGAGATATAATAAATCTTCTTTTAATCTATTCGACGTGTCATTGTCATTATTGAATCACACGTAAATTTATATACTTATTAGACTATCTCGGTAAGTTTTCGTGTAACTTATCGGTCTGTTATTTAAAAGTAGGACAATTTTGTTAATCTTACAAGCAAGGGCTACAGCAAGGGCCATAGCTACTCTTGGTTTTCTGGAAGGACTAAAGGGTTAGCTCCCCTTATAGACTATTTATTTTTGTATCTTATCTGTTTTATACTACTTTGTTCATACTGTGTTCATCAAATCAATGTATAACAAGCAATCACTATTCTTATCGTGATACTCGACAAACTGATTCCCACTGGTAGATGTAGTTTAGATGGTGGAAAATCATGTTCACCATAGATACAAGGAGATTCTTAGTGAAGTGCAAACAATGCAGTTTATTGGTAACAAATTTGTCGCAATTCCGACCGGAGGTGAATATGGGAAAACAGACCTAAGGACAACTTTTGGTCTTTCTGTCTATTAAATTACTGAATGTTGTGATAGCACATTAGTGAACACGTTATATGTGTCTGATGAAGCATTATGACAGTTATCAAAAAACATTCTATTTGATAATCAAAATGCTTAAAAGACGTCGGCAACTTATGATTTGATTCTTGATCAGTTCATTTTATTTGTGAAGCTGTCAGCAAAAAATGGTTCGAATTTGTGACGGATTTATACCTTTCAGTAAACACCTTTTTTTCCAGCGACGATACCCAAAGTACTCAGTGTCCGAACGAATGCTATTTTTCATTGAACGATGATAGTTCTGTTTATGACATGCTCTTAATACTTAAGTACCAATCTGCATCCCTGAACAAATATTTAAAATTGCGCAGAATAAATTATCAACAACATCACATTGCATGTATAGTCAACTCAAATGATCTTGTCAATCAACTGGAAAAATTTTCTTCCTGAATTCACCGCAAATATAAACTTTTTTATGGTAATACTGCGGGGAATCTCCCATTATTGCTCTGTCTGAAAACATCCAATCACACGAAAAATATTTGCCTACCTTTATGTAGGTGACGGCGTCGAATTTTGTATTGATATGGTATACGTGCCATGTATTTGAGTGATTTCTAACTGACCTATGTATTTGGCAAAGAGAGAAAGTCACGATGATCTGTATCCACCATTATTGCGGTTTATTACATAGAATATAAAATAAACCGAGAATAAACCTTACTGTAATGCCTAAGATGCCGTGCCTAAATAGCCATCCTACGGTTTCTCTAAGTTATTCTGGAAAGCAACTATGTTTTCATAATTGCGGTGGCCTTAATAACGAGGAACATTATACCGCTTCTAAAGTCATTTACAAAAGACTGACTGACACTGGTGATATTCAAAAGCAAATTTATAACTTTTAAAACGCCTTCGTGTGCTGTTTGTGTATTTCATTGGGGTTTAACGAATAACTCAAGGGTATTTCACTTATATGACGACGGATTGATCATTTCAAACTGTTCCTCGTCTTATTACGGTGGCAAATCGGGAGGAAATTTCGTAAAAACCACCCCCGCAACAGTACATCGAAGTAGGCTTAAGAAAGCGCACTCCTTCGTGTGCTGAGATGCAATGTGTTTGGGTACATGTATGGTACTATCTGATACACTAAGCATGATCGCTATGATATGACTGAGGTCAATGTTTGAGCAAACAAACAAGCTTCTACAAAATACGATCTATATACCTCAGTATTTTTTTTGCTTAACGCACGGTGTGACTTCAAATATGGCAGATTAAATGCACGTTGGGGATTTGTTTGACTATTTGATGAATTATATAACCTATAGTATGAACTTTATATCCCATACATAAGTAAATAGTGTTGTGATTCGTGATGCTTTAATATAAATATGATGTTATATACCTTTATTAAAGGACAAATTCACCGAAAGCTACAGTAGTGTACAATAATAAGAGGCAAGTTTGCCGTGTAAGTTCCATACAGTGTCAATTTTAATAATGTAACTACAGTAGTTCTGAAAATATCACTGGTTATTAATATCATACTACATGACAAACAGACGGTCATACAATTTGTACATATAAGCTTCACGTGTAGCTTCTAAGTATTATATTATGATAAGATATATCTGAATCTATGGAGGGCACAGGGAAGCATATATAATTCTTCTTTTCTGCCAACAAATACGAACCGTGTGGGTGGAAAGGATGAAGGAAACTGTAAAAGGCACATCTGTCCAATGTTAAGCGTGACGATTGAGCTTAAAGTGTTTTTGTGTGACATTGAGTGTAGCCAAAAACGGTCTAAGGACAGGCAGCCCAACATGATAATCTAGTGTTCAATAATACAGCCATACAATGAAAATTACTAATCTGACATTTGAACAAATTCGACCAACATATGCAAAGATTAGCGTCAAAGGTGACGACACGATATAATAAAATTTGAAAAAGATCTATCAACTGTAGACGTTTTTCTTTCTTACCGTCTGACTCCAGAATTTGGTTTAGTATTCTTATAACATAAGATTGTTGTAAGCAATAGCCTCAATCAATGTCACACTTTTTAACAATACTTAACAAAAGTCAGCCCTCAGACTAAGAGCATTTCGTTTTATGAGTAGCAATGCTGTCTGTACTTAGCAATGGAGGAAAATTAACTTTCCAACATTATTGAAATTTTTCACACCTTTGCTGTGGTAGTGTCAATTATTGTTGGAATACACCTCCGTCATATAAGTGTTAGGTCTAAGTTATATTCAGACCTAAAGCAATCACTCAATTTATTCTGATTAATAAGGTCAAGCCTGCTGGGGTTCACGATAAGACACAGTTTCAGCTGTCCAATAAAACCTCAGATAACACGGGCCCATGGCAAACGCCAAATTCAGCACATTATATTTTCCACCTAGTGCTGTCCAGTATCCCCTAGATTTTATTTCGATATTATTGACTCTAGTAGTACGGAGGGATACCCCTCCGTCCAGGCTAGAGGTCAACATCTCCACGTCAGCATACATGTTTTCACTGTTCTTTGAATAGGTCCACCCAACACTTAATTCCCTCCACGAGACCTGTGTACAGATTCCACAAATACAGTCTTGGGATTCATCACTTTCCAAAACAAATACTTTTGTTGAGTTTGTTAATAGCCGTTTGTCAAATTATTCGATTTTGCTAGTCTATCTTTCCAATCTTTCATTCAAAATGTTATAAAATCTGGTTACGAAATTCCTTTCAAATCCGTCCTCCGTTTTATTTGCTTCCAAGAAAAGCGTTTATCAATAAACCATCGATGAATTCACTACCAGTTCTCTATGATTATAGCTGATCTTGTTATGCATAAAGCATGCTCACTCCCTTCCAAATGTTATCAAATATTATGATAGCTAAAATATTGGGAACATTTTATATACAATTTCCAGGTAATCTCTCAATATGGACCCGCAGGCATGTTTTCGTGGTGAGCGAGTTCGCTTAATAATCATACTTCGATATACCGTTCACTGGATGGAATCCGACAGTCAACCATGGGACATATGAGCGAGTCCTACGACGCGGCTCCGGAAATCGCAGAGATAGTTTTTCGAGGTTTATTTAAGGATTGACTGAACTTTTTTTTATGTTCATTCAAGTATGAATGAAAAAATCGAGGTGCAAACTGTATGAATCCGCGTAGCGGTTCATACAAAAGTTTGCACCTCGGTTTTTTTGTTCATATTCCAATGAACGTAAACAAAATTTTACCAGCTGACCTCTCGCGCAAGTGTCAGCGAGAAAGTTTTATGTGGCGGTTAATTTTACGTACTGGCGTATTGAAAACACAGTTCGATAAGGACTAATTTGAGATGAATCATGATGAGGTGAAGTTGCTTTAATCTAGATGGAATGAGTTTGGTTCTTGGGTCGACGTCAGAGTGTGAAAATTATCACTTCGCCATGGGCGCTGGGAAAGGTACGGGACATGTTCCTCTGGTCGACTGGCTGTACAAACTAAATTTTGATTGGTATGTTTGAACTACCGCTGAAAGGATATCGTTGATGTTGTGTTTTGGTCAGTTGAACATTCCCTGGTATAACTTGTGACAAAACTTTCATTTCTATGACCACTCATATGAAGTTCAAAGCCTTATAATCCTTAAGTGAAAATCGGGCTCTTAAATGCCTTAGACGCCCTAAGTGAAGTTTCGTGAAATCGGCCCCTGAGCCTGTCAAAATAATCACATATCAACAAATACTAAAAGACATGCTGTTTATGGCTATACCACGGTCTTTGAGGTGATTACAATCTTTTATTTTAGATGAAATGCTTCCATTAATTTTGAGAAATGTATTTGAATGACCAATGTTCTTTCGTATCATCTGCATGGTTCATTATATTCTCCACTCTTAATCAAAAATTAAAATAATATATGATCTTGTCTTATTTTCAATTTAGGTTTAATACTTGCTGAACGAAAAACAAAAACTTTTGATGGATGCCATTCCTTAACAAATGACTTGATTAACCCATACGTGTTTGTGGCGATAGACAACCCACTCTAGATAATACATTTATGATATGGGATACATATATCCACTTATAGAGGCGCAGGGTGACCTCAGAAATCGTCCAAATCATGTGCGACTTAAAAAAGTGGCTTCTTGGGGTGCATACACTTTGAAAAGGATAAGATGTTAAAGTAATCGTTGGCCATATACATGCACTTTAGGAAAAGTAACTTAGGATACAATGTTTCCGCTCTATACATGTTGCCAGTCCCAATGTATAAGCTTCTAAAGTTAGAAAAACACATTTGCGCAATAAAATGTGGTCGGAGGCTAATTTTTTTTATTGTATTGATTTTGCATACAGTGGATTATTTTGATGTAGTTTCATGAAAATCTGGGAGGGTCAAGCGGGAACATTTGAATTATTGGTTTGTCACTCGCTGTATCTGCCTTTAGCTGGTATTTTGTTATGTTTGGCTCATTTGGGTATTGGTTTAGTTGTAAATAGTTGTGCATGTGTTTTCCTAGCTGTTTTGAAGCAAAACTCTGGATCTGTTCAGTATTTTTGTGCCTGTTTGGGCAATTTGTCGTAACCTGTGGACTCCTCCTATAGCTGACGAGAATTCTGTCTTTGGTTTCTGCTGTTAGTTTGTTGTGGGGTTTGTTTGTTTTTTGTTGGGTTTTTTTCTATTTTTTTTGTTAGTATTTAGGCAAGTAGTAATAAGACTGTACTGCTTGTGTAGCACAACCGTGCAGTGTAGCTTATTATTGTTAGTCCTAGCGTACAAATACTGTATTTGCACTGTCACTCTTGGACTAACCGTGGGCCACTTTTCGTCAATCCCTTCTTCGAGTCGCCCCGAAGAAATTCATGTCCTAACGGTCTTGTGTATAACAAATACTTTCCTTGTCTTTTGCACTTAGTATAAATTTAAGTTTAGAAGTTACATATAATAAACTGTTGTTTTGTGTTGGAAGCTTGTAAATCATGGAGAGCGATGACAATAATGAGGATGATAATCATATGGAGCATGAATCCTCTGGGCGCTCCACTGCCGGGAGGAAACGTGGACGGTCACTGGAAAAGAGCACGTCCTCACAGACTAAGCTAAGTAGAAAAGAGCGATCTTCCACCCCCTCAGCTCGAGTCACTAATAATACCAATACCATCAGTAATAACCATAATGTAATAATGAAAGCTATTGGTGGAGCTCCAGTCTCTACTTTAAGTCCTATCAAATTTGGCCCTGCCTTACAAAAAGAAATTGGAACTGTAAAGCTTGTTAAAAGACTTCCATCTAATGATCTTCTCATAACGTGCTCTAGTGCCAATCAAGTTAAGAAGTTACTTGCTTTGACTACAATTATGGGCAGAGATATTAAATGCACTCAAAATGGGAAATATGGGGCTAAGGGGGTAATCTATAACATAGATCAAGATGTTACAGAAGACGAAGTCCTAACAGCACTGAAGAAATATAAAGTAATTAAAGTAGAGAGAATGACAAAAGGTAGAGAAAAGAACCCTTCTTCGTGTCTGTTATTGTATTTCAGTTGTGAAACTTTACCTCCACATGTTCTTCTTGGTTATCAACAGTTTGAGGTGAAATGTTACATCCCCCCTGTTCTTCGTTGCTTTAAATGTCAGCTTTTAAATCATGTAGCGGCAGAATGTCGTGGTTCTGTTCGGTGCCCTCGTTGTGGGGGTCCTCATATTTTTGACCAGTGCCCTAACCCTGAATCACCTCGCTGTGTCAACTGTAAGGGTATTCATTCCTCAGCATATTTAGGCTGCCCCTCCATTAAAGAGGCCAACCGAGCCCAATTTATCAAGGCAACACAGAAGGTTTCTTATTCTCAAGCCTTAAAATCTCTCAGAGAACCTAAACAGCAAGTCACTCAAAGAAATTTAGATTCTGTGTCTGGAAATACTATTACTCCCTTATCTACCCCTCTGTCTGTCTCTAACCTACCAGTCTCTACTACTGATACTAACCAAGCAGCTCATGCTGTTCATCTATCAAGTAACAACCATGCACATATAAGAAAGCCTGTTATGTGTTCAGTATCTACTCAATCAGAAAATGATCAGGTATGTCAAACTGAGATATTTTCACCTGATTGTATGTCAGGTATTCTTGCATTCTTCATTGAAGTTTTATTCTCATGTGTTAAGATTGATAAAGGGTCTGGTAAACTTGAACACATTGTAAAGTGTGCAAGTAGACATTTGGGAGAAGGACTGATTGACACAAGTCAACTTTTAAATATGGTCAAGTCTTCCAAGGGTGGTAAATAATGGCTGTATATAATAGAAATCATTATATTTACATAGTATTTACTTTTATCATTATAATGGCATTTAATGTAATGCATCAAAATATACATTCTCTGTACACCCATGGCCAAGAATTCAAATACAATGTGACTAATAGTCAATCAACTCTTGACATTATCTGCTTACAGGAAACTTTCCTGAAACCTGCCATACAGTTTACATTACCAGGGTATATGATTAAGCGATGTGATAGAGTGAATGGGAATAAAGGTGGTCTAGCTACATTTATCAGACAAGGGTTGTCCTGTACTGAAGTTAAGTTACCCCCCTTTAAATCAATTGAATGCCAGTGTTATAAAATTGCTTGTAGTGACAGAGGCCCTGTCACTATTGTAAACCTCTATAACCCCTGTAACAGGCTGGACTTATCTGACTTTAGATCTTTGATATCAGTTGTTAAAGGATCATTTATTATTTGTGGAGATTTTAATGCCCATAATGAATTGTGGGGGAGTAGAAATACAAACACTAATGGTAGAGTTGTAGAAGATTTTTTAAATGATAATAATTTAGTTATTCTTAATGATGGATCTGGTACCCGCCTTGATATCACCTCTGGGAACTTGTCATGTATAGATTTGTCTATTTGTACACCTGATTTAAGCCAATGTAGTTCATGGTCTGTTGATTCTATTTCACCATGTGGAAGTGACCATTTGCCTATCCATATTTCATTTGGTTTTAAACTTTTAAATAACTGTATTGGTTCTCCCCCTAGATGGAGACTTAAACATGCTAATTGGGGTTTATATGGGGAGGAATGTTTGAAAGTTTTATCTGATGATTTATATGATGATGACATTGATGTTTTTAGTAATAGTATCATTAATGCTATCAATGCAGCTGCCACAAAATCTATTCCAAAGTCCTCCGGTGATCCTTCTATTAAAGCTGCAGTGCCCTGGTGGAATGAAGAATGTACAATTGCAATTAAGGAAAGAAAGCGCGCCAAAAACAGAGCAATTCGTTCTAGATTATATGAAAATGTATTAGATTACAAACGGAAAAAAGCTATTGCTCAAAGAGTTATTAAGTCAAGTCAGAAATCTCATTGGAAGCAATTTTGTTCCTCACTTAACAGTAAGTCTACAATCAAATCAGTGTGGCAGCAAGTTAAAGCTATCAGGGGTGGGTGTAAATCTAATACCATCCCTACAATTTCCAACAATAACAATGACTATGTAACATCAAGTGAAAAATGTGAAATACTAGCTGACAGTTTTGCTTTTGTTTCAAGTACTGACAATTATTCTCCTGATTGTCTACCTCATAAGCAAGAATTGGAACAAGCCTATCGATTTGATAATATATCGTTTGATGAAATGCCCATTAATACTGACTTTTCTATTAAAGAGCTAAAGCAAGCTCTCAGCTGTACTAAAGACTCTACCCCAGGTGAGGATAACATATCCTACTCAATGATAAAAAATATGCCTGACCAATGCCTTAATACTATATTACTATTTTTTAATTCAGTTTGGTGTAATATGCGTTTGCCTGTATGCTGGAAGTCGGCTGTAGTTATTCCTGTCCCCAAGCCTGGTAAGGATCCATCCCTAACAACATCATATAGACCTATAGCTTTAACCTCCAATCTGTGTAAGCTTATGGAAAAAATGATAAATACAAGACTTTTATGGTTTCTGGAGACAAATAATATTTTAAGTCCAACACAAAGTGGTTTCAGAAATAATCGATCGACTTTGGATCATGTTTTAACTTTAGAGAATACTATCAGAGGATCCATTCTTAATAAAGAGAATTTATTGACTGTCTTTTTAGATATAGAAAAGGCCTATGATATGGTATGGAGGAAAGGCCTCTTAATTAAGATGTATGAGATAGGAATAAGAGGTAAAATGCTTGGGTGGGTTAAGAACTTTTTAACAAATAGAACAATATGTGTTAGGATAGGTAGGTGCATTTCTAAATTAGTACCAATAGAGAACGGTACCCCCCAAGGGAGCGTAGTTTCCCCCACACTTTTTAACATTGCCATAAACGATCTCACTTCTGTGTTAAATCCTAAACTTGGATGCTCACTTTTCGCTGACGACAAGGCAATTTGGTACCACGGCAAAAATAGTAATGCTATGGTAGACTATGTTCAAAAAGGGCTAAATAATATAATGGAGTGGGGTAAGAGGTGGGGGTTCAGATTTTCCTCCTCGAAGACAGAAGCTGTTTTATTCACTCGGAAACGAAAAATTGGGCCTTTTTCTTTATTCATTAATAATTCTGAAGTGAAAATGTCAACTTCATTTAAGTATCTAGGGGTGGTTTTGGATAAGAAGTTAACATGGAAGGAGCATATTAACCTAGTTGTCATTAAATGTAAGAAAGCTCTTAACCTCATGAGAGCTGTGTCTGGTAAATCTTGGGGAGCAGACTTCAGTACATTACTATTATTATATCGCTCTTTGATAAGGTCTCGATTAGATTATTGCTCGGAAGCGTATGACTCGGCATGTTTTTCTTTGAAACAAAAGTTAAATTCTATTCAATGCTCTGCTCTCCGTATTTGCACAGGTGCAATGAAAACCACCCCACTAAATGTTTTACAAGTAAGATGTGGTGAGCCCCCATTAAACATTCGTCGCCAGTTTAGATCATTACAGTATTTCTGGAAATTGAAAGCTGCCATTAGTAATTCAGCATCCTCGATTCTAATTGCAAACCCAGAATATGACAAATGTTATAACTCCGAATTTAAGCATTTCTTCCCATTTCCGAAGAGGATTGAATTTATGTTTCAAAATCTAGGGTTACCTCCCTTTGATATTCAGAAAAATTATGTCCCCTGTCTAGCACCATGGCTGTTACATCGCCCAATCATTTCCTTTGAACTAATTGGCAAAATAAAAAAATCAGATCATCCTAATGTCATATCTATTTGCAGTAATGAACATATCAAAGCGAGTTGGTCAGA
>JAVFBW010185336.1:0-19970 GCA_034783835.1 Mopalia ciliata
GAGAACATAGCTCTGTCAGGTTATTCTGGGGGCACTTTCTCACTCTATGAGATTATAACCAGACTTCTCTTTATACAGAAACCCAATCAGCTGGTAAGATAGCATTCTCTCTTACTGTATCTCAAAATATGTGTTTTTGTGTCATTTGTACTTAGCCATATCACTGATGGAAGTATGTTCCAAGTACATGTACAGACAAACTGCTTTACTTAGCACTGGAGGAAAATTAATTTTCCAATAGAGCAAAGCGTGTGGGGACTGTTGGGGACTGATGGAAAACACTGTTGTCATTTTACCCTTGGGAACAAGGTTAAACACCAGTCAATTGATCAATCAAACAATCATTTGTTCATCTAGAACTTGATATCATTCCTCTGTTAAGTAAATTGACATTCCTGTGCAGAGTACTAAACAATGTTTTTAATCCAATGCCTCTGTCTAATTGTAAAGTAATGTTGTACCCTCTGACTATGGGCAGTATGTGTCGTGCATAATAAGGAGGGCTCCTGATCTGGTTTGATCAATAAACCAAAGCATATGGTCCAACTCAATTCAGTATCAAGTTGTTACTGTACTTAATTATTCTTGAGACATACTATTGGAGTACACCGCTGTCCTATAAGTGAAACACACTTGAGCATGTCATAAAACACCCATAAATCGACCAAACTATCACATAATGGGTCAGTCCATCCATTATTGCCAGGGTAAATATTTCATGATATAAGGTTGGTCCTAGACTATATCAATATCTGCTGTTAATCATAACTATAATCCTAGCATTTTCTACCACAGGTGAACTTTGTCCACATTGCTCAGCTTATTCATGATAAGCATATTGGAGTGTCGGCTTTCATAAGAAAAAGACAAACTGTAAGTGTAAACTGTAATTATTTTGTAAAAATTTTTTGGTCATCAATTAATTTTATACCCTGTTACTGGCTTGGGGTGTCTAAAGGTGTTTTTTGTTCATTAATCCACTGATAAAATGTAGCTCTCTCAGTGTCTCGTGTCTTGTTTATTTTCCCGATTTATTTTGTTTATTACACCGAGTAATATGAAATGATTGATATTTTGATGTTCATAAAAATGTCTCATTTACCAATATTCCATTTTTTGTTTAGTATATCAGGTATTGATATTATTTTTGTAATAGATATATTTTCAAAATTTTATATTATTTAGTTTCAGTTTTATGAAAGAGCCCTGTCATGCTTTCCCCTTCCTGAGAACTCTAGGGATGTAGAGGGAGCTGTGCAGGCCAAGGCCGAACTACTGCTGGCAATGTAAGAGATTCTAGTTCTTGGGCTACTTTCTCAGTCTAGTCTCTGAACTCACATCTTAGGTCAGCCACCACCATACATGTACAACTATAGGATAAATCTGATAATGTCTCCATTTGCCCTTTGTTGTGGAAATTGTTGATGATGTTTGCACCAGTTGTAATGTTTATTGATGAATGACATTATTTGAAAAACATGTACAGATAAATCAGACTGTTTTCCCAGGATGACCACCAGAGGTAGCTCTGAGACTACATGATATACACTATAATGCTGCAGTTGTTCATGTGATATCTTTGAATTGTTAAATGATGCCATTGTAGCCTGATTTTGGCAGTATTCAGTGTGAAACTATGACAGCTCGGATGATCAAATAAACAGTGCCTGTTTCAAATGTGACTAAAGTAGTGGGGAAATAGATATAACCTCTGATTAAGAACTGAGCTTATTGTTTGAGCTGAAGTCTTGCGGCTGGCTGTGTAAAACTAAAATATATCAGTAATTTAATAACAAAGCAGGTATACACAGCTGACTCGAAGTCAAAGCAGGAATAATTTAATAACAAAGCAGGTATACACAGCTGACTCGAAGTCAAAGCAGGAAGTGGACATCTGATTTAATTTGCTAATTAATTTGGTTGGTTTTAGGCAGACAAGAACCAGTCTAATACAAGCTGTACAGCTATTGGTGAGGTATAAACAGTGGGATGGTGTAGTCACAGTTCTTAGAGAGAATGCGGATAACTCACCAGCACACCAGGAAATATTCTACATTCTTCTTACCTCTATATCACAGGTAAAGTCTCTTCAGTTTTAGCCAGGGGTTGTCATTGTATGAGAGTACCTGAATTGTCTCCCCTGTGTAACTCTCAGTTAAGCGCACATGATAAGCCTGTCCAGAATCAAATAATCAGTACACATCAAATGATTACATCTAATTTATCACATTCTTGGTGAAAATGCCATTCGAATTTTTGGCAGAACTTTTTTGCTCAGATACTTTATGTTTTGTCTGTTTGTTTTGTTGGAGTTTTATACCATACTCTAGGTGAATTCACTCATGACAGCGTGCTTGCCCAATTGGCAGAGAAACCACACTCAACATCACTGGATATAAAGAAAAACAATACAGGACACAATACAAAAACATTATGAAACACAATTCGGAGCATAATGACTGTACATTAACATTGTGTATGTCCCCTTGAAACTGTTGTCTACTACAACTGGTATAACTTTATTATCACAGTGTGGCGTGCTGGGAAAATACTGCACAGAAGTTCTTCAACATAGGCCCGAGAAAACCAGGTAAGTTCTCATGACCAGCAAGACAAGATTTGATCCTAACTGAATATGGGTTTAACATTAATACCACTTCAACAAAATCACAAAATAAAGTTTCTTTCTCACACTCATATGGTGGTTAACTGGTTGTTATGATGTGTCATATACATTGTTTGTAGTTGTGGGATCAAATCCAGTTTCTAGCTTAATGAAAGAGATACTATCAGACTAAACTTAAATAAAACATTCGTGGTTGCATTTATTTTTCTATCTGTTTGGACCTTTGATATAATTATGGAATTAATTGAGCATGTACTGTTTTAAAAGTTCATAATAATTGAATTACATGTCTAATTTCAGTTTTGTTTCTGTCTTGGAAATGATTGGCTCTCATCGGAAAGCTGAACATCCAATCACAAGCCCTAAAGACATTTTTTGCAGAGGACTTGCTGATGTTGAACTCGGTGAAGTTAAGGAAATGTTTCTGAAAATGGTTCAAAATCAGTCTTGACAAATGATAAACCTTTCATTTTTTTTTTTATAAAATTATTTATATATTCAGAATTCCTGTCATGCTTCACATGTTTTATCATATATGTAACAATTAGTTTTTAAAAGTACAATATCTGTCAAATCACCTAAGATGTTTGTCTTGTAATTGATTAATTTTCATTTCAGAAAATGAAAAAGGATTACATTTTTAATCGAAATTGTAAGCTTTATACTTTTAATGGAACATGTGGCAGCCATTTTGCTTTTTGATACTTTTATGTTTGTTTTGTAAATGGTTTTAGTAAATATTGTTTTGATATCAGAGGAATATGAAAACATTTAGTTGTCTTCTTGAAATATTGGACATTTTGTCATGTGAAAAATTAAATAAATTTAAATTATACATAGAGTATCTCTAATAAGTGACCCTTATTGCACATTGAAAGACGCACATCTCGGTCAGTGTAAAGCGTCCATCAAAACGATCAGCACCAGCGGAACAGAAAACAGGTTCAGTAGAAATGCAATATTTATTAAACTAAAATATGATTGAAATGTACAAAAAAATTACTTTTAATTCTTGTCAATTTAATATCTCACAATTAGTTTTGACCCATAAACAAAGCATTATTAAGGTCTTGCTGGGCCATTTTGACTCAAAATGAACTCAATTTTTTTATCGCTAGGATTACAAGTTAGTTATTTGAACTTTTTTATTGGTGAAAACAATAATTCAAAATTATAATTACAAACAGTTAAACTTGAGCCTATAATTTACTTTTGCATTGATCATATATTCAAGTAGCAAATGTTTAATTGCCTATTTCTGGCACTTCAGTTTTAAGCAGACCTTAATACATTTTCTTAAATATATTTCTAGAAAATTATTCATGCTAGAAACTTCAAATTTGTACCATTGTTAAGAGAACAATGCGATCTAATCAAGGGTGCCTCATTTTTAAGATGTTTGCCTTGATTTTCTAAAAATGTTTTCTGACAGTTGTATTTTACATTTTTATACGACTTTTCAAGCTGGGATAAACAAAAACATCCACTGGGATCATTCCAATCAAATTTTTTTTAAAATGAGGCACCCTTTAAGGACTATTCTACTCGGTCAAATAATTTATTGAGTCTTATTGTTATTGCACTTCAAGAAATAAACCATGAAAAATGCAGTCTATTTTTTCTGTTCACATTTACTAATATTGCAATATTTTAAGAACTAATAATTGGATTTTCACCACATTCTTATAAATGTAATCCTGAGAATCCAAGCTTTCCAAAATATATGCATATATGGTACAGATTTATATTCTTCTGCATAAGAGACTAAATACAATAGAAAACTAAATGAAAATCGACTAAGGGGTCCAGCAAGACATTAAGACATTTTATGACAATGTAAATAAAACCAGATTGGTCTATATTGATTCCTCTTTAAAGCAGAAAATATACATCAGTATACACTTTCAGATAACAATAAAGAAACAAAAAAATATGATATTCACAATACCCATAGCATATTTCCTCTTTCACTCAACATGAACTTGTACATTGTCCTGTTCTAGATTCACTCAGTGTTTCAGCATTTGCTTACATAAGAGGTTTGCAAATAGGCAACAACAAGCGTATATAGAGATTCAATACCTGGGATTTATCATCTACATGTTAGGTCCCAGATAATACAAACATAGAACGAAAAAACAGATAAGATATGCAATCGGAGAGCTGTGGAAAGATACTCATTTAGACTAAATATTTTGGTGTTATTACACTAATTACAGGTGGCAAATTACAGGAGTCCTCGGCTGTGGCTTAGTGGTTAGCATGTCTGCTTACCAATCCTACTTCGATGTTTTGGGCATGGATTCGAGCGGCTGTCGACAGTCACGACTGTCGTAAATCTCACAATCCCAGGGGTGGTTTTTATTAGATTTCTTCTCTGGGCTCCCAGAGGGGCCATTTCAAAAGGAAATTAATTAGGTCCTATCATAAGGGCTTGACCTGCAATTCTTTAGGCCATATCTAAGACCGTCATGTAAAAAAGATCACAGTTGCATGAAGATTCAGAATAGAAACGGCTTATAGATGACTTTGATTGAATAATAAATTATATTTAATAGCGACCACCCATGGCAAAACTTCTCTTAGGCTACTTTATTACCACCTGTAGTGTGTGCATAATAACCGTGGATTCAAGAGCATAGTTAAAGGCGCATTCTCACCGTGCAATTTGTAGTAACCATTTGAGGGGAATTTCATTATTTGCGGACAATTGATTGATTGAATGTCGTACTTTTTTATTGACCAATCAAAATACTGTGAATAAAGAGAATCCCTAAATTCGTAACAACAAATCATACTTTGAGAATGCGCCTTGAGGCAGACAATAAAACTGTTGCTAGATATCAGATAAGGAAGTGGTTATAAAAAACGAAAGAAGATATATGAAAATAAATTTAAGTGATTCATAAAAAAACAGATTTGTTTGCTTGTTTCTTTGGTTGGTTGGTTTATTGGCTGATTATTTGTTTCAAGCATATGGTAGGAATTGTTAACGATTCACTTAATAAAAACTTGGATTGGTCATCAATGGATATGTTGGTTTATACAACACTGGATACATCTTTGCAAAATTCTGAAGGAATTGTTTCTTCGTTTTCACCCAAAATATGCATGAAGTAAAAACAAAACTTTTTTGCCAAAAACACAAATGTAGAAACTTCGTCAAATCAAGCATTTCATTGACAGCTGACCAATAAGTGGTGTGGCGAATCAATTTCGAAGAATTTCGGGATAGATGTTGAATTTCCCGTTGGTGTTTATCTAGTGTTTCCTGCCTGATTGACTTTGGAGAAGGACAAATTATGTCATCCTAGGTTCACAAACTGACAAATCCAAATAAGATTATAGTTCGGATCCGAATAACATGCAATAATTCAAAGATATTGTCACAAGTTAGATTTTGCTCCTGCGCAGAACAGTCCCCTGGCTTGTAAGTGTTTGTAGTAAATAACATATGTTGATGAAAACCAATATTTTTTTTCCCTTAATTATCAAATTTGAGACTCATTTAGAGTCGAAACTAAAATAAGGCAAGAAGTAAAATATTTAGTACTATAATGTATGGATTTGTCCTATAGGAGGCAAAAATGTTCAAAACCAAATCTTACATTTGATGTCTGTTTCTGAACCTTGTGTATAGTATAGTGTATATAGGGACAAATCCATACATTTAGTAAATGTCTTATTTCTTGCCTTATTGTTTATTTCTCGACTCTAAATGAGTCTCAAACTTTAAAATTGAGATACATGCAGTTGTTACGATACCAACTAGACATATATATCTTCATCTATATGTTTACGGTTTCCTTCCAGGCTTTAACCCGTTTTTTAATCAGACGCAACGAAAAGTGAAACACCCATGAGTAAAAATGTAACCTCACATTTCACATTTTCAAATGGTCATACACCTGTTTTTTTTTTAACTCTTAAAAGTAAAGCCCCCATCGTGACTTTCCAGTAAGACAGCGATGGCGCGGGTTTGTCTCAGAGTTCCCAGTCTAGGTTGAAAAGCTTGATGATCATTGATGTTTACAACATTACAAAGTCGTTTAAATCGAGGGGTGACGTGTGAAATTGCCTTTTTATTTTTAGAACCTGTGTTATATCAAAATAGTGACAAATCCATTTTGATAATAACATTTATATTCTTTTACCTTTTTCTCACGTGAGTATGTGTTACACACACTTTATGCATAGTGAGGTAAAAAAATACCTGACCTAATCAAATAGTCATTGGGTCAATTATGTTTTGTATTTACTATTATATACTTACAAGCCATGCAGACGACCATATAGGTTTGACCGTGTTTGGAAAATCTGAAAACAGAACATATTTATCTTGCCGTTTGTCATAGTGTCACTACGTAGATTGTACAATGTAGTTAAAGATATTTATCAATCTCTTCAGAATCCCACCCAGAAGCACTTCCATAGCACAACATATTCCCGCCACGACAACAACTCCAGTAAAGACGAGAAAAACTCCACCCAGGTGTTGCATTTTCAGGTAACTAACGGCATCCTTCTCGGGCTGTTCCTCACACGATTTAATGTCAAAGAGAATCTCCTTCTCTATTTTCTTAATAATGCCAGATTCCAACATGGTTTGAAGACTGGAAAATGAAGATTGTATATATTTAGCTATTTATTTCTAAGTAAGTAAGTTTTATTATCTCATATCTTTTTACAAGGATAAAGATAACTGAATAATTTACATCATAGCTAAGTAGGTAGGTTAACAATAATAGTTGTACAGGAGAACTCAGAACCTAGGGCGTGGAGTTTTATAAATTACTTTAAAGCCCTTTTTGACAAATTTGACAAAATTATTCGTTATTTGTATCATTTCATTAAATGTACAGCTCGCTTGGAAATAAACCTAGTGTCATTTTGAATGTCTGAGTGCAGTGATATCCGTTAAAACAGCGTAAATTGTGTGGTCGTATCAAGACAAATTACAACTGTATAAATACACCGGGACTATGCTGTGATTTCATTCAGCTCTTAATCAATCCAATTGCCTTTTTAAAGATAGCAGTCACCCAAATCAAACAAACAAACATATTATAAAGATACTTACAAGTTTAATCATTTTTAAATAAATAAAATAGTTAAATTTCATGTTGGCCTACATAACCCATTTTCAAATTTGTGTGCACCTTTGGCTTGTAAAGGGAGAGCACCTTCGTCACTTCTTGCCAGTTCCAGGTTAGCCAGTAATGGTGCGGGTTTATCCCAAAGTTCAGAGTCTGCGTTAAAAAACTAGATGGTACTTGATGGTTACAAAATGGCTATTGTATAGCCCTATTCTTAGTCGTCAAAAATTGAGACAATTTACCAATTTTTAGTTAAATGCGCGGGGACTAGCTCTAAACAAAACATTCCTGAAAGCCTATTAACTGTTGGGTTTTTGTAGCTGAATTGTATACCTATAAGTCAAAACGAGAGTATCGTATCTAAACGGTTATATGTCTCAATTAAGGCTGATTTTAGCGTTTAACCCTTTATATCCCAAGCATTGATTTAAAAAGAGGGGGTATGTCTAAAAACTGAACTAGAAAGAGCTAGCAGACTGAAATGGTAACCAAATGGCAACGCTGGGTCATAGCAGATAAACAATGAGGCATAATAGTTTATACTGTATACTACTACATACAGGGGATGTGTTCAAAAGTGGGTTGCCAATTGGCTACAGGGGGATAGAAAGGGTTAAGACGAAAAAAAAAATATATATAATAATATGGATAATGAGGCGTGAGCGGGTTATTATCGCTGGCCGAGTTTGTTAACCCAGTTCACCTGTTAAAGCCAACCCTTTGATCGTGTTAAAGACACCCTCCTCTAAGAGCCTCAGCGCTGGCTTGTGGCAATTCCACTGAAAGCAGATGTTAAATTTGTGGAAATCCCTTATTTCACACAGCCTTGTATCGGTTCAACCGTGAAACTATGTCCTTGTTTTGACGACATAACTGTCAAAATAACAAGCGAACGGCAGCATAATTTGTATATCGATGAAAGAGGGTATGATAGTGAGTCAGACATTTCTGTTTGTGAGCGTTCTTCTGATTCGGATAGTTCAGACAGCAAAATTGAAGGTGGCGAGCGCTACCAAAACGCCCGAAAGTCTAGTGAAAACACTTGATACCCCAGCAGACACTGCAAGCTTTGTCCGCCAGAAGGCAGAGGCAATTTTTCTCATTGAACACATCACTTATCATGTCTGAATAAAAAAAAATATGTTTTTTTTAAAAATATTTTTGTTCAAAAGCGAATAAAAACTTAAAGACTCGGATCTATTTTGTAGGGTTGGTCGGGTTAGAGGAAATAAGAATATTTTTAGGCCTTGGCTTAATTGACTTGGCTCAGTGGTAGCGAGTGCGCTTCCTGCACTGAACATGATTCGATTTACTGTTCACGAATTCGAGTCCGCCTTTCGACCATCAGGTTGTGACTCCGTCAATCTCGGGGTGGTTTTTACGAGGTTTCCCCCCCGTTTTCTACCGTAGTAGGCTGTGTGCAGTGTGAAGTTGACAATCCGTCGTCATATAAGTGAAATACCCTTGAGTACGACATTAAACACCAATCAAACATCATTCAGTTTGCATATCCAGACGCAGTAATTGCATCCATCATTTTTTGTCAAGGATATGTATATAAACTACATGATAGTAAATTATGGTTTGCTTCTTTGCGTCTCCACAATAGAGACATTATGGAAACTGCATCTGTTTCGCAGCAGGTAGAGAATGGCATTTTAGGTCTATTACAAACGTACTGCCAGTAAAAACGGAGTACAACATTTGACAAAAAGTTATACTTTTCTTTCGAAAATCGAATATGTGTTGAACTCAAATGAGATCGTAGATGCTATGTATGTCTTTTGGTGTTGAATCGAGGCAGTCAGAAATGAAAGGTATTGTCAGTAAAAGCCTGAGAATACATGGTGAAAAAAATTCAGTCAATGTATTTTCTTGTGTATTTGTTAGGGTGGGGAACCAAATGTATTTTCTGGGCCAGCGTTAAGTCTGTTTTCCACTAGGCGAATTTATTCGCGCGACGCTAGCCTAGCTACCGTATGGGTATGACCATACCAATACGTTAACTTAGCTAGTTTGACATCTACGGATTGTGGGTGTCTACGTCTGGATACAAGACGTGTTTCGGTCTTATTAGCATTAAATTCGACCAGCCATTGTCTGTGCTGGAAATCAGGATTGCTTAGATTATGTGACGTAATATGTAGACTAGTGTCGTCGGCAAATAGTGTAATTTGAAATAACACCCGGTAGATCATTACAAAAGATTTAAAAAAAAACGAAATGGGCACAAAACTTAACCCGGAGAGTACAAACATGCAAGGCTGTAGACACCTGAGAATAGGCGGATCAATGTGTTGGGGACACAGGGCATCAAAGTTGGCTGAAATCGCCCAGTCACCTGGCATGTCATCATATAAGAGAGACAACATTAAGTACGATATTCAAAATGAGCCGATAAATATTATAACAAATCCAAAATTAAAGAAGTAACAAAAAAATGCATATATACCTGGCGTCAAGAGATTTCTTTAGGGGTGATTGTTTTGGGAGAGCCATCGCGAATAGCTGGTGTTGGAAATGTTCCTCTGCTACCATTAAGTTCTGGCAGCTAATGTATACAAGGTGCTGCAGATAAGGCACATCGTCGATGTAGACAGCGGCACCGTCTTGAACCTGTTTTATGGTATCCTCAAGTGTTGTACGTTTCACCATTCTTTCTGCCACTTTCTTGTAAACAGTAAGATTCGATGTCTGAAGATAAAAAAAATATTACTCTAACATAAGCTCACTTCCACTCTTTAAACAATCAATGCTTCTTATCGCAATTCTGTTGCGAAAACGAAAAACAGCAAGAAGCATGTAGGCGTGTGTTATTATGTCTCGGTTTGTTAAACCATTAGCAAAAAGCCTGAATACGTCTTATGTTTGTTTCAGTTTATTAAATCACCAGAAAATGGCGCATATGTATACGCATATGTTTTCATGTTTCCGTTTATTGATCCACCGTCTAGAAATCAGTACACTCGAAGATGGCTTTAGTTGAACCCTTTCAGGTTCTCCAGTCATGAATCTGGTGGAACCTTTATAGTTCTGCAACTGCTCCAAGTATTTCTCCCTTTCTTCGCATATAAAAGAACCGTTTTTGTCGAAATGGTTCCATATAGAACCGTTCTCAAACTTCAACCAGTGAGCAATATTTTAGCTCAATTGAAACTCGATCCCTCTGTCAGTTTCGAGTCTTAAGATTTCAAAACCTACGGAAAAGGTAAATTATGTCTCGGTAAAGGTCTTCTGATCTATGTACCCTTGGATAAATTAAATGTGTTGGAACCCTGGATACCAAATTTAAGCAACATCAAATAAACCTGTCTAAGATTTCGACTGCCTTTCCCGTGGCCTGCTTTTGGCCAAATTCTCCGCATATGGCATGTCAAAAGACAGTGTTACTCTGCTCAGTTCAACGAACTAAACTAACTGATACATCAAGTGATTTCAGATTGTACAAAGAGTACCAAAGGGTCTGTGTTATGTCCTTTCTTTTTTAACCGTTATACTAAACTAGTTAACGTACTTTGTTTAAGATGTCTTTCTTTGTTCAAGATGTCTCTCTTTTGAACTATACTAATGACAACTCTCAATGTTCTATAACTTCTACTTGAGAAAATTCGCTCCTGAATCTCTCCTTACAACTAGATAAATGTTTGAAATGGTTTGTAATAAATAAAATGATAGCAAATCCCGACAAAGCATTGTTTACTAGTTCAAGGACTATTTTAGTCGGTCAACTGAATTATTGAGTCTTATCGTTATTGCATATCGAAAAATAAACTATGACGAATGAAGTCTATTTTTGTCTATTGACAATTACTCATTTTGCAATATTTTTATAAATAAAAATTAGACTTTCAACATTCATATATATGTAATCCTGAGTATTCAAGCTTTCCAAACATATAAACATATATATTGGTCAGATTTATATTCTTCTGCATCAGATACTAAATACAAGGGGTGTTCGGAAATTCGACCACCGGATCCAGCAAGACCTTAAAATAATGGGCCTTAATAAAGCTGTTTGGAAGATGACGTCTGTCCATACATCACTACTTTTCATTATATATATTGATTATAAATAGCGTCAAAGTGCCTGTTTGACTAGAAGACAAATAAAAGGAACAGTTACGCATTATTATGATACAAACAGCTGACCTTGAATAGTGCCCAAATGCTTGTCCCGTATTGTACAATTACATCCAACTCGTTGTGCTGTGCCAGATCTTCCAGAGAATTGATGGATTTGACAGGTATGGATACGGTCAGTACAGCAGCCAGATGCGCTGTGTAGATAGCCACGACGAGGAGACTGAAGACAAACCAGAAGCCCAACAGGCACCGAGATGACACGGAGATGGGGTATGACGGGAAGCCTAAAAAGCGAAAAGAAACCTTATTATTCCTTCCGAATTCAGAGCAAAAAAAAAAAAATAAAAAAATTATAATGATGAATGGAAAATCTGGTTTCGTACCCATGCTTTTTTACTTATTTTAAAATATAGTTGCCATAATATTCAATTAGTTTGAATTTGATGCTGTCCAGGCTTTTTAATTTTTGTCTATAGAGAAGTCCGATAACAACCTTCAAGAACTGGTTAATCTGGATATTTTTTAAAAATACCTTGGCCTAACAGAGACCCAATGGTGTGAAACCAAGCATCTTTCGTGGACAATTCACTGGAGTCGTCCCCTTTTACCCGACAATCCACCTGCATTATTATCAGGACGAGAACACACGCGGTGGTTATAGTCAGGAAAGCGATTGATAACCACACAGCAGTTGAAAAAGGGTTAACTAATTGAAACATGTCTGCTTCTTGGGATGGTAGCGCTGTAAGAAAAGATATGTAACCCTCTCGGAATGGTTTTGTGTATTCAATAATCTCCAGTCTTTCCGTGGTCATAGTAAATGCTCCAACGGCAATATCTGCTTCCTGCAAACATAAATTATACTCATCATATTTCGACAATATAACCGTTAACCAATTTATTTCCGATACAACTTGACGAACCGAACTTGTAAGGTCATCATTCAGTACTGGAAATAGTTTTATCACACTTATACTGTCTACTGAAAAACAGTTACGTCACGTGCACCTTCCGGTGTTAAAGTAGGTAACGAACAAAATTCGCAAATGAAATATATTTGTCAAAAGAATAAAACATGTTTACCTGCCGCTGTATCATTCCTAAAGCACCAGTCCAGGAACCGTTATTTAAACGGTGCCCATAGAGACCATCCTTTGGTTCGACAAATACATATCTTAAATGAAACAAACCGTTGAAACAATGCCTTAGAAGTGCAGTAGGCCACCATGTACCACCTCTCACGCACACGCTTTGGTATTTAACTTTTAGATATACCGCCAGGTCTCGGTTTAGTTTTTGGTTGATTTGTGTTTTACACAATGCTTAATGGTATTTCATTTATTTAACGGCGGTATATTCCAACAATAACGGGCACTAGTACAACCATTAAATATTAAGTGTTTTGATACTGTTGGAAAGTTAATCTTCCTCGAGAGTTAAGTAAAAACAAAATTGTTACTCTTCAAATAAACTACCCTTAGCCAGAGGGCATCTGTGGCCACTATCACAACTTAGGAAAGATTTTAAAAGTTAAGATAATAGCCATCACAGATGCGGACATATGATGATCAAGACACATTCTTGTACCATGTGTTACAAACATGCAAAATGCGAAGGCTTTGTCGCTTTTTAATTTAAAGTATGTTTGTTTGATTAAGGTTATTTCACTCACATGACATTGTATCACACCGATGGGCGAAAGAAAAAAAACCTAGTGGCAGGTAGTAACAAACAAAGATAAGACAGAACATATACAACACAATTACATCTTAAATATATCATATAACGTCCGTTCACATGAACATATCTATCTCAATATTGTGTTTCCATTACAATCTCTTGGTCAAATAGATAGAGGTATGAAAAACGTAACATCGCTATAAGTGCCTTTGGACAGACGGACGAACGACGGACTTTATCCATTATCTAAGAAGTAACACTAAACCACGAATATAAGACAGCATCCTGCTCATAGGATTAATTATTCGACCCACTAGTATCTTACCAAGAACATATGCAAATTGATTGAGAGAGAACCGTTTTATGATTTGGCATAAAAATCAATCGTTTCGATATATTTGTTTGCATGGTCATCAGATGTAAATGACTATATGAAAAATATTTCATACTTGTAAGCAGGTTGGGATGGACATACATCCATCATAGTCTAATACACACGATGGGGGACATAGTTGTAGTGATGATGTTCCTTTTGAGACGCAAACACACTCACCTAAAATGCAGAATATTGGTCATTTCACGAAACAGTTCCGCAACCAGAGCGCTGTATGAATCATACATTCGGCCTCCAGGAAATACAGCTGGTCGTTCCTACAACACACACTGATACAGAAACTATGGATAATACATTTCCTCACTAACAGCCCTCCAGAAAGGGTCTTCGGATGATACGGTGCGTAAATGTGTCGATTGGGATACAACAGGAATACGTTATTCTTAAAGCCTACACGAAAACTCACCAACCTAAATTTGTCTACCTCGAGACAATTGGAGTGGATAATTTAAATTGAAACGTTTCACCTTCCGTACCCCAAACCAGACCTGCTCCGTTTTCGTTTAGGCACGGGTTACCAGCGAATGAACTTAGATAGTTCTTCTCTGGAATTAATCCGAAACCATGAGAAAACTGAACAGATATGATGTAGGTTGGGGGCTGGAATCAGTGCTATATGCCAATAGCCAATCGATCTATACTCTGTAATCTGTCAATGTGTATCTAAAATACATGTATGTTTAGACAAGTCTTTCATAATTACGTTTGACAGGAAGCTAGACTCTTACTTACCCGATGGAGCATTCTACTTTACAGATCTACGATCTCATTCCAGACATCACTTTCAAGTCTAAAGCGAATTCAATCTCCTTTCAGATATCGTTATCAAGTGTAAATTGACATCAATTGCATTCGCGAAAACACTTTTAGTGTAGGGTGAAATCGATCTCATTTACAGATTGGTTTTAAGTGCTAAGTGACACAAATTTCATTCCAGAGATCTTTTCCCACTATAATGGGACGTCAATCTCGTTCCAGAATTTGTTTTCAACTGTAAAGTGACATCAATGTCATTCCAGAGATCGTTTTCATGTGAAAAGTGACAGCAATCTCATTCCAGAGATTGTTTTCTTGTCATAACGTGACAGCAATCTCATTCCAGAGATCGTTTTCATGTTTAAAGTGACATCGATCTCATTCCAGAAATTGTTTTCAAGTGCAAAGTGACATCAATTTCGTTGCGGAAAACACTTTTTAGTGTTCATGTAAAAAGAGACAGCAATCTCATTCCAATTACCGTTTTCTGTAAAAAGTGACAAGGATTTCATTCCAGAAATTGTTTTTGACTTTGAGGTGACATAAATCTCATTCCAGAGAAAACAATGCGATTTAAGATTACCAATAAGCCAGATAACACTTTTCGATGACAATGCTGCATTCCTGGATTGTTGGAAGACAAACAAACTCACCACGTGCTTTTGCAGCATACAGAAACGTCAGGTGTAGTTGACATTAAGCTATGGAAAGTCTCCCATCTACGCGATTTTTGTGTGTAAAAGAGGTTCAGAATTCTCCAAAGATTAAGGATGGACTAGTGGCATCGGTGTGCGTGCTTAGACGGAAAGCGATCGGCGATACCTTGACTGGACTGGTGTAAACATGAATTATTAATTCGCCATAGGGAGACGATGGTGGAGCTTTGTGTAGGAATTGTAACTCCATGGGGGAAATCAACAACGAGGGTGGATCCAGATCTTACTTCAACTTTAAGCTTTCCTCCCTAATGTAATAATATTGTAAAGATGTAGTAGTAGTGTTATTGCTTTTTGGGGAATCCGGCCTGACCTCAGTTACCTTAATTGAGCATATAGTTCTTTCATATTATTCTTAAGATCTTGTTGGACCCCTTGTTCGATTTTCAGAACACCCGTTATATTTAGTCTCTTCTGCAGAAGACTATACATCTGTATCATATTTATGTAAATATTTGTAGAAAGCTTGAATCCTCAGGTTTACTTATATGTGAATGTGGTGAAAATCCAATTATTATTTCAAAAAACTATTTCAAAATGAGTAAATGTCAACAGGAAAACATAGACGGCATGTTTCATGGTTTATTTCTAGAAGTGCAATAACGATAAGACTCAGTAAATTAGTTGACCGAGTAGAATAGTCTTTGAACTAGTAAACGGTGCCTCATTTAATGATTGTGTGTCGATCCAGCCCGGCTAAAGTCTTATAAAAATGTAAAATAAAACCTCCAGAAAAAAAAATAATTGTAATGATCCTGGTAGATTGTGTGTCGATCCCACCTTAAAAGTCTTAAAAATAAAACTAGTGCCCAAACTTATAACTGATCGTTTACACTGATATTTGATAGGGTTCTTGAAAATCAACCGATTATAACACACCAGGTGCACAAATGACGACATGCCGAGTGAGTCCCATTGGTTAAAAACGCTGTTTGTTTCGATTTATAGTTGAATTTCTTTGTTCTATATACTCTCGTCATGTGGCTCCTACACTAACACCCATAACTGCCGATCGAGGTCAAATGTCCGCTATTCACAGAACCGAATCGGTGTTTGTGTGTTAAATACGGGTTTATATAGCGAGCGTTTTGCAGCGGGCGGCTTTCGACTGACCAAGCCTACATGCACAGAGTTCGCACACTACCTTGAAAACCTTGGAAATCAAAATACAAATTGAAGACCTTGAAAATTAAAAATATGACTAAAAGACCTTGAAAATAAGAATTAAGCTGTCAGAATTTTATGTGTTGGACCGTAGCCAACTTCTGACTTTCCAAATAGTTTTTGTCAGTGTGCAATAGCAAAAGGCGTTTTGCGTGCTTCTGCTTTACGATATCACAAGGCGACATTGAAATTAAGCCTTGTCCGGCCGGCGGCTGGTATCTGCCGCTCACAGAGTAACTGTTGATATGGATTGCTCTTCTCTGCCTGAGAAGCCTTCTAGTCCAGGCAATACAGCAAACGATCAGTGATCCATTAACAAAACTCTTCCGTATACTTTCGAGTCTGCTTGGTAAGACTGGAAAAGCTATGTGCTGACAATGTACAATTTTGTCACGACACTACTATACATGTAACATCTATTTATGAAATATGCACAGATATAAAAAAAAAACTGCCCACAGTTCGATTTAAGTCCTGCTGCGTCACCAGTGTCAATTACACATTAAATTGGGCGGAGGGTAAGTTTTCCTCCTGAAAAACTGTTGAAATCAGTAAACGTAACAGGGATTAATTCTGTGAAGAATTAAAAGACTTTATTTACTCCGTATATATTTTAATTTGTCAATAATGGGACATTTGGAAGGAATTAAATCTCCACAACAAAATGGATTAAATGGATGCTAAATCAGCTTTAATTGAGACATTTGACCGTTTAGATACGATTAGATGGTTCACACCGAGTTTCTTACATGAAAAGTTGTCTAGAAATACGCCATGGAATAGAATAAATATATGACACACATGGCGTGTTTTTTGTTAATCATATAGAACAAAATAAAGATAGGTAAGTAATTAAAACCATAGTGGCATTTATCTGATTTGAAAATGAAAACTATTTTCTTTAAGCACTAATGCTTATTCACCATCAGAAGAAAATGTGTATATCCCGTCGTTTGTAGACTGGCTGCCTTTATATTTTCTGATATGTATTAGTCTTCTATAAATCGACTTGACAAAGTTACTAAAAATAATAATAATTAAACTGCTAAAGCAGCTTCGACCCGGGGTGCTTACAACTTTGACATCGATCAGAAAACAGAGAAACCAGAATGTAAAGAGATTCTGTTCAGAAATTAGGTATTATTTAGAAAAACACAAAACATGGCAAAGTTATGTACATTGTGCACACCAAATGGTAATTAAAATGCCGTCAAATTCAAGCCTCCTCAACTCAAGAAAGGTCAACTAATAAACGTAATAGGTTAACATGCAGCAGAAAAGGGTATGAACAGGTGTACTTGAAAGTCGAACAGATAACTTTTTAAGTTCGGTTAGTGTTAATAACATAAGGCGACATTTAGCACAAGCCAATCTAAGTATCCATTCTTTGTTGAAAGAAGTGCTGAACGTTTGCTAACGCAATTCCGACTCTACAGTAAAGCTAGCCAGAATCTTTTAGTTTGGAACTTTCAACGTTTAGAAGAAGGTAGCAAAAACCCTGTTTTTAATCGAAGTTAGCAGCCAAACGGAGGAAGAAAAAACTAAAAAGGGGGGAAAAAAAAGTTTGCGGTTTAGGTACTGGTTATATACTTGTCTAAAGAAGGTAGAGCGTGAATAAATTGGTATGGAATATTTACAATAAAGAATAATATTTAAAAATAATAATAATAATAAATAGAATCATCCTTTATGGAGTACAACACATATCCACTTACTGGCCCATAAGCCTTGACCGTGTCACTACACACAAATCAAAAGTATGAAGGTATGTGGTCCTAAACACTAAACAATCTGAGCCGAACATAAGATATATGATATCAGATTTTTACCAATCAATCACCATATACAATTGAGCGAGAGAAGTATAAATAATAGGGGTACAAAACCGTTACCTATGTTAATTCTACTGGCCAAATGCCGAGAACTTGTTTGAGTTCCCATTATAAAATAGTTATAGCTCGATTAGAAAGTTAGAGAGCACAATGCAACACAAGAAATAATGTTTTACCTATATGCATGTTATAGAAGAGAGGACATCGCTTTAAGATACTGGTATTGTATAAGACCAATCTCTCAAGACTGAAGCTTTACAATTTTGGACTGTTTGAACTGTATGAAATATTAATAATAAAAAAGAATAAAAATAACTATAACCACCCTTGTTTTGGAAAGTATGTATGAAAAAATTCATCTTTGGCCTATACAGTGTTGATCGTGGCGCTACACGTCAACCAATGGGCACTCAGAGATATGAATACCTAAAATAATTGAATGCAACCATCAATTGTGGCAATACACCTTTATCAATCAGTACACATTGCAGACACATATATTGGTACTAGAACTAAAGCGCTAAACATTAATGTATGTTCATTGTAATTACCATAAACACATGGGCTTGGTGTAAAACGCCAGTCGATTATAGCGCTTAACAATATTAAGTCGCAATGTAGTAGACCAGAAGTATTCTGCTTACCATACGCGTTACAGTTTGAACAGGACACAAAGCACTAATTAATGAGTACATAATGTAATAGATATGCTGTATGCTGGTGAATGTGGTACTTAACTCGAATTAATCACGATGTATGGTAAATAAAGGAAGCGACCAATGTATCAAGACTGAAGCTGTACAATTTTGGAGCTGTATGGAATACGAATCACTAGAGCCATCCTTGTATGTTCGAAAAAATCCACCTATCAGAAGGTATATCCTATAATAAAGTCGACTCTATAGGTCTCGTGACATAGGCTGCATAGTGTGACAAGAATGAAATTTGTTTAGTTAATATTTGTGGAGCTTTCTATTTATTGATTAAAATACTGGTTATATATTACCAAAGTCTCAAGACTGGAGATTTACAATTTTTGACAGTTTGTCAATGTTTGATTATAAATAAAATACGTTATTGAAAAAATAATAGTTTTTTTTATCTTAATTATCAAGTTTTTTGACTCATTTAGAGTCGAGAAATGAAATTAAGGCGGGAAATAAAACATTTACTAAATGTATGGATTTGTCTCGAAGTAATCGCCATATATAATTAGACAAAAAAGTATACATAATATGAGTACATATAACAAGTGTACATATTGTAACTAAACTTAAGCGCTTAACATAATGATCATACATTGGTATGACCATATACACTTTGTTTTCTTCCATCGATCGCTTACATCGATATATCTAACATGCTGTAATGTTATTTAAACGTTTGAAGTTTTGTCGATTTCCCCAAACAAAGACTAATCGATGTAGTACCGTTTCAGTTTCTGCATCAAATATTAGCCGTGTTATATGCCTACTCAGCATCGGTGTTTCAAATCCGGGGTCATCTGCTTTTAGAATGAAGAAAAAGACAAGGGCTATATATGATACATAATTATACAATTTCTGGATAACCACTTCTTGTTTTGTGATAGAACACAACGTTTCGATACATATGCCTGTA